>JAUMJK010001408.1:0-137485 GCA_033558105.1 Coccyzus lansbergi
CATCCCACCCCTCACCTCCACCTCCTCCTCCTCCTCCTCCTCCTTCTTCTTCTTCTCCTCAGCCCCCCCGGAGCCGCCTGCGCTCCCCACCGCACATGATCCGCCGAGCGGCTCCGCTGGCGGGGGCGGCCCCGCCCCGCCCCGCCCCCGCCCCACCGGCCCCGCCCCGCCCCGCCCCACCGGCCCCGCCCCGCCCCGCCCCACCGGCCCCGCCCCGCCCCGCCGGCCCCGCCCCGTCCCGCCCCACCGGCCCCGCCCCGCCCCGCCCCACCGGCCCCGCCCCGCCCCGCCCCACCGGCCCCGCCCCGCCCCGCCGGCCCCGCCCCGTCCCCGCCCCACCGGCCCCGCCCCGCCCCGCCCCGCACAGCCGCCCCCCCCCCCAACACACACACACCCCTCCACCCCGGTTCACACGTTCCTCTAGGGGGGAAAGGGAAAAGGTGCTGGCTGGACCTGCCCCACATGCGTTTCTATTAGAAACTTTCTCTTTTTTTTCCTATATCTTTTTTTTCTTTTTTTTTTTTCTTTTTCTTTTTTTTTCCCATTTATTTTTCCTTTTTCTTTCTTCTTTTCTTTTTCGCTTTTCCTTTTTCTTCCCTTTATTTTTCCTTTTTCTCCTTATCCCTTTTTTCTTTTTCTCCTTATCCCTTTTTTCTTTTTCTTTTCTCCTTTTTCTTTTTGCTACTTCTTTTTCCTCCTTTCCTTTTCCTCTTTCCTCCTTTCCTTCTTTACTTCTTCTTTTTTCCTTCTCTCCTTTCCTTCCTTCTTTTTTCCTTCTCTCCTTTCCTTCCTTCTTTTTTCTTCTTTCATTCCTTCCTTCTTTCCATCTTCCTTCTTTGCTTTTCCTTCTTTCCTCTTTCCTTTTTGTTCTTTCCTTCCTTTTTCCTACTTTCCTTCTTTTGTCCTTATTTCCTTCTTCCTGCTTTCCATTTTTCTTCTTTCCTTCTTTTTCCTTCTCTCCTTCTTTTGTCCTTCTTTCCTTCTTCCTGCTTTCCATTTTTCTTCTTTCCTCCTTCTTTCCTTCTTCTTTCCTTCTCTCCTTCCTTACTTCTTTCCTTCTTTTTTCCTTCTCTCCTTCTTCCCTTCTTCCTACTTTCCTTCTTTCCTTCCTTCTTTGTTCCTTCTTTCCTTCCTTCTTTTTTCCTTCTTTCATTCCTTCCTTCTTCCTTCTTTCCATCTTCCTTCTTTCATTATCTTTCTTTCTTCTTTCCTTTTTTCCTTCTTCCTGCTTTCCTTCTTCCTTCTTTCCTCTTTCCATTTTTCTTCTTTCCTTCTTTTTTCCTTCTCTCCTCTCCTTCTCTCCTTCTTTACTTCTTTTTTCCTTCTCTCCTTCTTTACTTCTTTTTCCTTCTTTCCTCCTTCCTTCCTTCCTTCCTTCCTTCCTTCCTTCCTTCCTTCCTTCCTTCCTTCCTTCCTTCCTTCCTTCCTTCCTTCCTTCCTTCCTTCCTTTTCCTTCTTTCTTCTTTCCTTTTTTCCTTCTTTCCTTCTTTTGTCCTTTTTTCCTTCTTCCTGCTTTCCTTCTTCTTTCTTTTCTCTTTCCATTTTTCCTCTTTCCTTCTTTTTTCCTTCTCTCCTTCTTTCCTTCTATTTTCCTTCTCTCCTTCTTTACTTCTTTTTTCCTTCTTCCTTCTTCCCTTCTTTTTTCCTTCTTCCTTCTTCTTCCCTCTTTCCTCTTTCCATTTTTCCTCTTTCCTTCTTTTTTCCTTCTTTCCCCTTCTTTCCCCCTTCCTTCCCCCTTCTTTCCTCTTTCATTTTTTCCTCTTCTTTCCTCTTTCATTTTTTCCTCTTCTTTTTTCCTTCTTTCCTTCTTTTTCCCCTTCTTTCCTTCTTCCTTCCTTTCACCTTCCTTTTTCTTTCTTTCCATTTTCTTTTTCTCTTATCCTTCTTTTTCTTTGGGGGGGGGGGGGGGGGCTGAATTCCGCCGGTAAGATATTTATGGATCTATTGAAATGCGCAGAAACAACAACATTAAAGTCTTCAATCAAGATCAAAGAGGAATACTGTTCAACAGCCACGCTGGGGAAGTTGAAAGAACCTCTGAACAAATCAATCTGCCATATGGCTTTTTTTTTTTTTTTTTTTTTTTTTTCCCCTCTTAAAAACCCCCCACCCTCCTGTGCCTGAAAAGTTCAATTCTTGTTTTCCTGGCTGTTTGCAGAGCTCGGTTTAATCGCACCAAATATGTGTGCCATAGGCGAGGGGAGTGTGTTTAGTCTACGGCTGGGAAGCCTAATTTAATCTGCTAAAGCTTGGTATGAGACGTCAAGGAGGGTGTGGAGGCGGTTGGCTTGTTTTTTTTTTTTTTTTTTGTTGTTCTCTTTTTCCTCTTTCTTTCTTTCTTTGTCTCGTAACGTGCGATGACGTAGAATTGACACAGAGGACTCCTGATATAGCATCAGTGTTATCTTAGAATCATAGAATCACCAGGTTGGAAGAGACCCACCGGATCATTGAGTCCAACCATTCCAACCATCTTGATGCACCGTAGCTCTTTCTCCTCCCCACATCCACCTCCAACCTCTCCGGGACCCCCCAGATCCGAGCCCCTGTTCCCGACTCGCTCCGTTTTAAGCTTGGGACTCAAAGTGCTCCAGCACCGCTGGCAAAGGGAAGAAAACAAAATTGGGACAGGGAGGCTTTAAATCCCACCCTTTCCAGTGCTTGTTATTAGAGGAAAGTGGGGAGGGGGGGAGCAGCGAGCGAGAGGGAAAGTTGGTAATGAAGGATACACGAATCATAAAATGCGAGCTATGTGTGATTAATGATCTGCACTAATTTGAATAGCAGGCGTGTTAAAGGTCATTGACAATTGTTGCTGCTTTCGGCATGAATGCCCGAGTGGGATGTATTTGGGACAATCAAATTTAATTCGCAGGAAAAAGGGGAAAAAAGAAATCATCGGACGTGCATAGCAGCTGCTCAAAATATAGAGAGGATGCACTTTAAAATATGCACTTTGTCTGCCCTGCAAAAAGCAGCCTCATTACATTAAGGTGGTGTTTTTAAATGCCTCGATGGTAAATAATGTATCGGGAATGTCTGGGTTTCGTTCCTCATACATCAGCATCTTTCCCGCACGCTTTTTCAGTTGTAGGCCAAATTGTGTTCCCAGTTACTCCAGACTGGCAGTGTTTTGTGGGAATTTTAATTTCACCAATGTTGGATTTACCCGCATAAATCCAGAGAAAGAAGTCGCTTCTCTAAATTTGACGAATTCACTCTCAGCGCACTCCTGTAACACAAGAGCATAGATTCTCTAATTACAGTTTACACAAAAGTTTAGCAATTCTTTACACAAAGAGTAAGAAATCCATTATAAATCAGCATTCCTGGGCAGTATTTAGAGCTACAGTATTAAGCTAATAATTTCCATATGGCGAAAATTGACAGTTCAGAGCAGTGAAAGGTGCATGAGAGTTTCCAATTCCTCTATGTAAAAATGTGATTTTTATGACCTACCCTTTCCTCTCACAGCCTACACAGTTCTCTTCGTTGAACAGTATAACATGAGAACACACAACACTGTGCTTTGTGTATTAATTGATAAGAGTAGTGCTTGAAATGCTTAACATTTTCTACATTTGCTGCCATAGGGCCCAGTCTTGCGCTCCTTGTTCCTATAGAGAAATAGGATATTGAGGCTATGGGGGTGAAAGGACTTAGCGAGTGAGGGGTACTCCACTTTAATGGAAAGGCAATTAAAAATTCAGAAGATGTAGAGACTTTGAAAATAATCAAGCACTATATTAATTTCACTGGAAGTCACTACCGGAGTTCCTCTGTTCATGTTATTTTAAGTAGAGGATTTTCTTACATTTCTTCTGCTGATTCCAGCGCTTCTGGGTTTTACATGCAACGCTGGAACAGTATGAGGTTGTGCAGGTTTAAAAGATATGCAAAACATATTTGCTTAATGTCATTAAAACGTCATTAAAAATTTCAGGTAGAAAACATATTCTTAGTTTTCAAGTCATTAGTAACGTACCATTACCGTGGGTGATTAATCTGTTTGCAGGCGCTGTTTAGCCATTTTATCTTTGCCAGAGATCTTCCAGAAGATGTCCTCCCATTTCAAATTCTTTAAATTACAGTATTTTGTATGAGAATGTCAGCAATATTAATGGCTCAATACGTGTTTTGCTATTTATAGACGCGCATGTATAATAATGCTGGCTAATGAAATACGCCGAGCAGGAAAACATTTATTTACTTTTACTGTGGTCTAATAAATTATTTGTTCAGCATTTGGGACCAAGGCTTCCTCAAGTTAAGGAAAATGGCATTTTGATGAAAATCTGTGCAATGGCTTGTCTGCATAACTTAGCCTTAGGAATGATTGGTGGAAGTTTAGATAAGAAAGGTTCCCAAGAAACACCGAACACCGTCACAGAACAGCAAGGGAAAAAGGCCATTTCTCTAAAAGCAAGGCTGAAAGCATATATAAATACTTCAAAGCAGGCAAACGAGCCAAGTTTAGATTACATTTTATAAAGAAGTGTGTGTGTGTGTGCATGTGTGTGTGTACGTATACATGACACATACATGGATATATTCAGTGAAATGTAATTTAGAGGAGTCAGCTGCTTTAGATTTCACTGTATCCTTGCTCAGAATTACTCAGGTTTTGTGCCGACGAATAATTTTGTTGCTACAATCCAGTCTGAAATTTAGAGAATGTATCTAAATAATGCTAATTGAGGATGGCTTAAGGCTTTTGATTGTTTTAAGGAGTCTGTCTCCACCTCAAACCTCAGACTAACATTTTTCCTTGGGGTGTCCCATCATATCCATCTCTCAATGACCCTTTCTAAATGCAGCCCTTAGCTTATAGCTATCCGCTGTTACAAAAAAACCAATATATATCTGTTTTAATCTAAACCAGAGATTTTGCTTTCAAAGTGTGCTTGGGTCAGTATAAAAGAGTATGAAGAGGCCGATGACAAATAATCTTGTACTAGTCTTTACGTTCTAAACCAGAGTTTTTCTTGGTATATTCAACAACACAAGAAACTAACTGACTCCAGTTAAAATGGCCTATTCTAACCCTGGTGTGCTTTCAGAGTTTACATGGGTGGCACAAATTTCACTCTGAGACAAAACAATTTCAATCTATAACAAATGTATATTCTTTGATAAAATACATTGACTTCTCAAAGGCAACAAAAACCCCTTTCTCCTTTAATTGTGCCTCAGTATCTATGTCGCATCAGGCTGCTTCCACAATCTGAACTATGGAAATGCGCCACGATCCAGCAAAGTTTTGCACACTCATGTACTCCAGGTCTGCATCAAGGTCAAGATCTCGTGCCCCATTAATTTTGTCAGCCACAAATCTAGCAAACAGAAAAGAAAATCATTTTCTTTTTTAAGAGCTGCGCGTATTTCAGGATCTGAAGATTTTATTAACATGTATTAACAAGCAACTTGGGCATATCTGTTGACAAACTGTACGTGGTGCCAGGATCCTAATGTCTTTTCCTCCTACTTGTACAAGTTGTCCCATTGATATAATGCAATTGCTTTAATCAGAAAAGATGATCAGTGTTTTTCCCCATCTTCTTATTTAATGAGCTTTTCCTTACGGCAAAAACAATCCAGAGACTTTCTTTGAAAAAAATCAACATTTTAAACTCTTTCATATTTGCCCCTACTGTCCACACAGTTGCTAGAATATAGGGTGATTTTTATTTTTCTCCTTTGATCCTCTCGAACCCATATTTTTTTACGTCACATTATTCAACATAGATTTTACAATGACACCGAGGAAGAAAGCAGAAAAAGTTAATTCTGCAAAGTAAGTACATCCTCTGTGTACATGGTTATTTTAGATTCATGTTAAATGCTGCATATAAGTACCAACTTTTCCAGTCCTGGCAGTCAGATTTTCTCACCCATATGTAATTTTATAAACTACATCACGGCTTCACAGCAGGTAGGGAGCCCACAAACCTGTTCTTAATTTCAGCTTAACTGAAAGAATCTCAGCAGCAGCTGGTTTCAGAATAGCTGATACAGACTTCCACAGATGTGGCCCATAACAGGTTCAGAAATATAAAAAGAACTAGGCCACAACGTAGAATTAATTTCAAGGAAGACAAATTCAATAAGGATGCTACTTTTAAGAGATTTTTTTTTTTTTTTAGAGATCTATGGGAAGACGTATATCTGTGGCCTGGTTTTTTTTTTCACTTTGTCTACCCATCGTAACGCTGCCCTGCGCTGATTTTCTGGTGGGTTCAACGTGGCTGTTAAGGGGCTGTGCTCTCTCGAAGCAAGGAAACAGGCTATTTCTGAGTTTGTGTTGCCTCCCCTCCCCCTTCCCCTTCTTATGTTCCTCCAAGCATAACTGATAGTACTGGAGTGCTTGTGCGCTTTTCTAACTGGACCAGACAAAGAGCTACAATAGCTAAAAATGACCTCCGATGAGGCAGAGAATGCACCACTCGGTACAACTGGGGAAACTGGTTGCTAGCTCTAGAATAACACGTGATTTGATGATGTTTCACAAACGTGAAATAAAGGAACACAGAAAAAAAATAGTTTCACAAATGTTCATTGCCGGAGTTTAGTAAGGGGAAAGCTTGAAACAGTTTCTGTAACAGCACGGCAAACACATCCATGTATACTATCATCTTCTACTGAGTAAAAAATACCTCAGAAGTAAAAGTAGAATAAAACAGTCACCTTTTATTGCTAATAAAATTTCCCTTGATGTTCTGTGCTGTGGTCTAAGTGTTCGAATAATCTCGGTTTATATGGTCTTTCAAGTCAGGCATGCGAGGAAAAAGGAACTTCAAAAAGAGAGTATTTTACCTGACATGTACTATTTTAAGGCTTCAGTAATTAGAGAAATGCAAAGGTCGAAATAGCCATCAATATCATGAGCAACAGAGTAGAAGTAACACGTTTAAGAGGAAGTTAGTGGTTGGCTGTAACATAATACGCCGTAAGCTCTAGGGTGTGGATCTGCAATGAGGAGCAGCAGAAGAAGCAGAAAAACTTAACCAGTGTCAGACATTTATTTTGCTGAAAGCACACAAGAACTTGCAAATAGTAAATAGAGATGCTTTCAAGTCTAAATTTCATATTTTATTACCTCAATGCATAGATGCCGCAACCTATACTGTGGTCCATCTACACAGGTCACTTCACAGCCTGGAAAAAAAAAGTTTGCCAGTGCCTTCTAACCTTTCAGTGAGCCAGACAAAAACTTGGGATTTAGAAGCTCTCAAACCTTTTTCCAAGCTTCAGGATCTCGTTTGACTCAGAAATGTGTGGTATTAGCCTCTGTTGTCCACCTCTTACAGTAAAATCATACAATATCAGATTAGAAGATGTTGCTGTGTATCTGTTCTTCCTGTAACTGTGTGTTCCAGCATGTATTTCTGAACTGGCATAGATTAAAAACTAGTAAAACTAATATGATTACATCTGAAGATTCAGTAGTTTGCAACAGTATAAGTCATAATAAACATGCACAGTTCTGTGGAAAATTTATTTTGAGAACAGGAACTCTTCCAAAAACTTCTCACTATTTCTTTAATTGCTGATAGACCATTTTTCTTCCCTGTACAATTTTATGCCAAACTGGCTACTTTTCTCATTTCCCCGTAAATCTTGCAAAATTCATGAAACCTTTTTCCATGTCTGGATCCACAAATCAACTGAGTGAGTTTATTCGGCTGAGAGACAGAGGCTGAAACAAACGCCTGCGATCATTAGCATAAAATTTTCAGCTTGAAATTATCCTAACTTTTAACAAAAAAAATTGCAGAAGTCTTTTAGCTTGTTGCTTCCATTGGGTCCGAAAGGCAGAAGTGAGTTAGGGAAGTTGATCCACTACAGCCGTTGGGAGGCATTTGCCTTTTTCCTCTGTTAAACTCCAAAGCTAATAAACCCGGAGCATTCAGTAACAAGTGAGGTACTCATGTCAACAAAGGCCTTACTTAGAGACGGGGAGGTTTTGAGAAACTTCTGTGGTGAGGATTTGAAGATATTTTAGTCATATGCAGCATACTTTGAACGCGCACTTTTGCTTCTCTGTTTCCTACAGTATAATCCCCTTTGCTTTCCCCCCCCCCGCGTTTTAAAACGAGCACAGAAAAGACTGAGTGTTAAACTACACTATCCAATTGTCCAGTAAGTACACAAATTCTGTTTAAATCAGAACAAACTTTCAAGCAGACAGAAAGAGGTATTTGGATTTCTATTTTATATCCCAGAAACCCTGCTGAACACCCATGCGGCAGAGAATATAGCCATATCAGACCAACAAAAGGCTCCTAATGTAGTTAAGACCTCCTCCCCCCTCCTTTCCGAGGAAGCCGGCTGGCATAGCTTTTGCTATTGGAATTGTTTGCAGAATAACCAAACTAAAGCAGTTCCCTATGTGGGCGCCTTGTTCAGGAATAAGCAGCACTTTTATTCGAACATACTTATCTCATGTCCTAAGGAGATGAATAGGCTATTTGGAAGTTACTGCTTCGTTTTGAATGTTGCTCTTGTGGAGTGATACCTCTTCTTTTTTTTTTTTTCTCCTTTCTATTTACATTTCCATTTGCTTCTCTAACAAAAGAGGAGATATACTCACTCAATAAAGCAGTTATCATATACACCAGCAAGTAGTAGATTTTTTTCTTCTGTGCAAAAGGTTCCCAAGTACTGTTTTTATTGCAAAACATCACATTAATATCAATGGTGCAAGCATCCTGTTCACTCCTAGGGGCCTTCTGTAATAAAAGGGTTACACTTAATAAAGTCAAATGCTATAGATCTGTTCTTCACATCATTCATATGACAGTATTCTTGTAAAACAAGATGTGCCACCAGTCATAATTTTATTGCTATGCAGTATGTTGCTGCTTAATATCCCGCATAATTTTGCCTAAAACATTAGAACATTTCATGCCAAATCCCTCTAACGTTTAAGGAGTCCAGTTCTGCTATTTATTTTTGTGGGATTTGGTGTAAAGGAAACAATACATTGCAAGATAAGTGTGGTAATGACAGTGCCAAAACTGCTTGCAGAATGATGCTGTCAGTGCTGTCCAAGTCCGGGTTTTCATTGAATCATAGCATCATAGAACAACCAGGTTGGAAGAGACCCACCAGATCATCGAGTCCAACTGTTCATATCAAACAATTAACCATGTCCCTCCGCACCTCATCCACCCGTCCCTTAAACACCTCCAGGGAAGGTGAATCAACCACCTCCCTGGGCAGCCTGTTCCAGTGCCCAGTGACCCTTCCTGTGAAAATTTTTATCCTAATGTTCAGCCTATATCTCCCCTGGTGGAGCTTGAGACCATTCCCTCTCATCCTGTACCCTGTCACTTGGGAGAAGAGCCCAGCTCCCTCCTCTCCACAACCTCCTTTCAGGTAGTTGTAGAGAGCAATGAGGTCGCCCCTCAGCCTCCTCTTCTCTAGGCTAAACACCCCCAGCTCTCTCAGCCTTTCCTCATAAGGCCTGTTTTGTCTCTCTGGAAAAGGATGCATACACCTGTGTACCAGCAACTCTATTTGGTGTACCTGGTGTTGTCACTACAGCTGAAGTCTCTGTTTGTTTGTTTGTTTTATAGAAATAAAGAGAGTTGGGTTCACCATTTGCTGCCTCATTCCTTGAAGGCTCTACTAGGTAAAACTGACCTAACACATGCATTTGTACTTCTGTACACAGGAAAAAAGGACAAAGGGACTGTGAAGAGGCCAGGAGGCCTCTTGCAGTGCTTTCTGGATGTGTAACTCCAGTCACCATTATGGTGGTCCCAGTGCCAAGTCCATTTGAGGGACATGCTTTATTGTTTGATAGGAGCAGTTGGACTCAATGATCCGATGGGTCTCTTCCAACCTGGTTATTCTATGATTCTGTGATACAAGGTCAGTGACTGGAAGCTGGTGTGAACAGCTGAACATGAAGCCACACTCCACCCCACGGCCCTCAGCTGTAAGAACCGGAGTCAGGCAACTGGTGGATTCTCAGCTGTGGGGTGAGAGCAGCTTGCAGCCCCCTTCTTGCTGCCTGGCTCGAAAACCTCTGCCTCTTGGAGGAGACAATATGCCGGAGTATTAACTCTACCTTAGCATACTCTTGATTTCCGTTTGGCCCCTTCCAACTGAGTGAAAATAAGCACAAGTGTCTGCAAGGACTATGTCACCAGTTTAGTTTTACTCTCATGAGTTTTCTACTCGGTCCACACCACTCTGCTGTAGAGCAGGCATAGTAGCCATAATCTGGTTATTAAAAAAGTGCCCATGAATGGGATATTTGCATGAATGACCTCATTTTTTTTTTTTCATTTGCTCACTAGAACATTTTTAAAAGGAAGTTTTTGCTTGGTTGGTAGCCAAGTGTTTTTTCCTTGACTACTAAATGTGTTTAGTCTGTATTAAGAGGAAAATTCTCGCCAATTTCACTAGTGATTTCCAGACCTTGTAACATTTGCACGCAAGAGACTGACAGCAACATTCTTATTTAATCATTCTCCACCATGTTTCAAAAAAATGTGGTTTTCCAGATCCTCCTGACTTCCAAATGCAAAGTGGAAAATGTCCAAAAAAGACATTACTTCATCTGATGGCATTTATTTACCACACATACTACTGCCCTTCTACTGCTTTATCAAAAGCAAGGGGATATGTGACTAGTTTGTGTAACCTAAAGTTTCTGCTCATCTGGATTTGCATTAAGTGCATTTAGCAGCCTCCTCAGACGTACAGTTAGTGGGAAATTCCATGAGTTTTACACTTAAACTTAATCAGAGTTATGAAAGGAAGAATGTAACTATCAAAGCTATTGCAGAGTCCTTCACTCCTTGACCTTTTGGCCTATAAACCCATGAATGAGTTACATTCATCCACATACTAGTGCATTTTTTCATCGCTAATGCAAAACGGGTTGAGAACTCCTACTATTAACATAAGTTGAATTTGACTTGAGCTGCTCCAGTCTTTACCAAGGGTTGGTAAGACGTGTCCCAGCGCAGTTGCAGGCCTGGTCAATGAGCCCACTTACAAGTAGATGAGTAGGGAGAGAGGAAGGACCACACGATCCAGCAGATCTGATGCGGTTGGTGTGGATCCCAGGCAATTGCTGCCTGACTGTGGCTGCACCTGCCAGTGGTATGGTCTATGCCACACTGCCCACTCGCAGGGCATCACCTGCAGCCTGCTGCGGCATGAGATGAGGGAATAGAGAGACCGCTTCTTGAATCCTGTGTTCAGTTGTGGGCCCCTCACCACAAGAAAGATGTTGAGGCTCTGGAGCGAGTCCAGAGAAGAGCAACAAAGCTGGTGAAGGGGCTGGAGAACAGGTCCTATGAGGAATGGCTGAGAGAGCTGGGTGTGTTTATCCTGGAGAAGAGGAGGCTGAGGGGAGACCTCATTGCTCTCTATTACTACCTGAAAGGAGGTTGTGGAGAGGAGGGAGCTGGGCTCTTCTCCCAAGGGACAGGGGACAGGATGAGAGGGAATGGCCTCAGGCTCCATCAGGGGAGGTTTAGGCTGGACATTAGGAAAACATTTCATGGACAGAGTCATTGGGCACTGGTAGAGGCTGCCCAGGGAAGGTAGGTGGTTGAGTCACCTTCCCTGGAGGTGCTTAAGGGACGGGTGGATGAGGCACTAAGGGACATGGTTTAGTGTTTGATAGGAATGGTTGGACTTGATAATCCGGTGGGTCTCTTCCAACCTGGTTATTCTTGATTCTATGATTCTATATCTCTCCTGCTGACCAAGTGCTTTGCTGAGTCTGAGCCCTGTTGCAGCCCTTAGTCTTGAGTTTGGGGGTGGATGCTCAACTCACTGCATAAACCATTTTTTTCTCTCTGAGGCCCACTTTTTGTTGCTGAAAAATGGGTCAATACTTTTAGAGATGCACTCACTACTGCTGTAATTAAATACACTGAGTCCTTGGCTGACCCAGACAGAGCAAGCCATGGCACAAACCATGCGTGGTACCTGTGCTTGGAATTGTGTTTTGGTATTTTTACCTAACACAGCACATAGCAAGGTTTATATTTATTCAGCAATCTCTGCTGAAACATTTTTCCACCTTGCCTGAGTTGGCTCTGCAATCGGAAATGGAGTGGCGTTTAAGGTACAGGTAGATGAGGTCCTGAGGGACATGGTTTAATGTTTGATAGGAATGGTTGGACTCGATGATCTGACGGGTCTCTTCCAACCTGGTTGTTCTATGATTCTATGATTCTAAATGAGCATAAATATAGTTTGTCTAGAACACAAAGTCTGTCCCAAAGACAAACCAGATTAAAAATGGGGTTTCATGGTAATCCAGTGTAGGTTTTCTACTAGTACTTCAGGGCTGTAGATCAGGGAAGTGTAAGTTGAGAAGTGGCCACTCAGATAAAGACCTCTGAGATAAAACAGCCCCATCAACACAAACTGAATAGAAACCAGAAAAGATTCAACGGACCAATTGAATTATACTTAGGGTTTCTTCAGTGAGAAGTTAAATTTAAATTTGCATTCAGATTTGGGAAGTGAATAAACATTGCTTGATAGGGAAAGAAAAAAAAGTATTTTCCTTAGCCCTCATTTATACAATTTAATTTTGTTGTTTAAAAACAAAAAAAAGGTCTACTGTCCAGACACACCTGTGTGCCAAGTTTCAACATGATGCAATTTGATACAGGTGAGATATTAAAGTCTGAAGACCACATTAACAATAGAAACGGTGACAGACTGTTAACAGCAGTGAGGTTTTGTGAGTGCCAATATAACAGTAAGTTATACGTTTTTCCGCAGCCTAGTGGGATGGCTGATAAACCATGAACCTGCCTGCTGGCTGCCTTTAATTTTTCCCTCGTTTGTTTAGGCTGCGCAACTCCAGGACTGACCTTGTGTTTGCTAATTGATTCTGCCAGTCGCTTCATGGAGAATGAGAACAGTAAAGCAACTAGGATATTTTTAATATCCAGAGCATTTTGCCTTGCTTCTTCATTGTCTTTGTAATTTAAATATCCTGTTGTGTGAGCCTTAAGGCAGGAAGTGAGCTATACAAACCCTTACAATAACAGTATTAGGTTGCAGATAAGCCCATGTGCTCAGTGGTGTTGGGTATTTTTTTTTTTTAGTTCCTGGGGTAATATAAGTTTTGCAAAAGCTAGAAGAGATTATGTTTTCTCTTAGGAACACATTTTAAATCTTTCAAAATAAGCTTTGTCTGTTACGCACAAAAAAAAAAAAAAATACTCTCCAGATAACAAGAAATGACTTTGGCCTGTAATGCCAGGCTTTAATTATTTAGCTTCACGCTGTATTTGTGTTTCTGCCGTGAAACCTAAGCCTTTTCAGCAGGCAGAGATGTGGAGGTGAGGTAGGTGCCTACCTATCCTCTCTTTCATTCTTTTCCCTCCGACTCAGCACTGTTTTAATGCAAATCAACTCGTTGGTGCATACATAGCCAGCACAGATATCCTTACACTCCATGCACCTGGCAGGCAGCTTTCCTGCTGAGGCTGCTGCTCAACTGGATCTTTTCCTCCCATGGTGATTAAATTTGGCTCTTTGCAATAAAAGGCAACCCCCCCCCCTTCTTTACAGATGAAAAACACAAGCCTTTATGTATAGATACATCACATACATACGATTTTTGCGCCTAAGGAAGAAAGTTCTATTAACAGTAATACATAGATTTTCTCAAATTAATCAAATAATTTTTGCAAGCCAGATATGCAACTAGTACTTCAAACCATGAGTGATCCCCATAACTTATCGGTGCTTTTGATAGGAATGGTTGGACTCAATGATCCGATGGGTCTCTTCCAACCTGGTTGTTCTATGATTCTATGATTCATTTAACTAAAGTAGGACATGATTTCTGAATCTATTCTCCTTTAATACGATTGTAATCCTGACCATCCTGTTCTTACTGAAGTCAGAAGTAGAGTTGTTGCTGAGTGGCTCTCGAGTGGTTGGCTTGTGTGCTTGCATAACTGATCCCGCATTACACAGGTGACAAAACATTTGATTGCAAATGCACAAGCACAATTTGCAAAAATTGTGCGAAAGCACATTTGCACCCACATTATACAGACAGTTAGATTTTATCAGAGTTTAGCCGCTTCTACCACCTTTTGCATGTAGTGTCTGATTCAGGCTCAAATACTAATGAAAACTTCAACGAAAACTATTTCGCTGTTCGTGAGAGCGAGGTTGACAGAAACCAGGTTGATTCCCCATCTTGCAACATTCCGGATTTTCACGAAGGATTGTTCTAGCGCCTTCGCGATTTGAAGTCAGAGTCTCCAAAATCTGAAGAGGCTCCCTGTAGTAGGGCTTTGCCTTTTGCTATTCTCGTTATACATTTGGCTGTGTTATAAATCTGCGAAAAATCACAGTTTGCACATGCTCCAGCGCTACCTCTTCAACTGGAGTTGCTAAATTACAAGAAGATTTTGCTGTAACTGGGGATGCTCAGGTTTCGCACAGCTGGTAGCGCCGACTGAACCACATATGCCACATCTTCAGTTACAGACGAGCGTCCTTACTACTCCATACTCAAATATATTAATCTAGGGTAGATTACAGGGGCAAGCCAAAATTTCACTATCCTAAGAACTCAGAGCAGCAAGGTTTGGACGAGTTCCAAGAGCAATTGCTAAGATGGAGGTGAGTTAATTTATGTTCATGAAGTATTCAAATATTGCAGAACTGGTCACCACAGGAATTCGCACGAAGAATTTAATTTTTTTTTTTTGAGATGTGTTTCAATTGCATACAGTAAATAAGGTATCGGATAACAAACTACTTTGAAGGTAACAAAATATGGATTTGCCGCTAAATCCTGAAACTTAAATGATGCTTTGCAATAAAATTAGTATGTGGCTGTGCAATTAAAGATGATACCATAACTATAAAGGTGACTGACATCCTCAGTATTGGAACTTCCTTTATAGTTTTTTCCACATTACTTAAGGACATAGTGAAGAATCTACTTCCTTTAATATGTGTTTATACATTCACACATGCACATGCCTTTAGATAGCTTGTTTCCAGTTCAAAATAATCAAATAATTGTGGACCATGCAGTGTTTAATAGTTAATTGCATTTCACAATATAAAAAGGTAGGAATAACTAATCAGAAGTTATCGTAGACAATAATTTACTAGACATTATGGTCAACTTACAGCATAGAACTTTCAATTATCCCCCCCCGAATATTAAAATCTGTGATAGCCAGTAAAGCATGAAGTGAAGGGCTTTTTGGTATTTCCATTCATGTCTCAGCTACCTCTAGACAGAACAATCAAGGGGAACTGTCTATAATAAACCTCTCTTTGCTTTCTTTTTCCTGCTGCAGAAAGTGAGGGGTTCGATTTTCAGCTATGGAAATGAACCATGATTTCATTTTCATGAGATCTTATTTCAGTCGCCTACTTCGAACAATAAACAACTATTAATTTTCCGAGTGCAGAGGAAGATGCATAATTTTTAAGGCACATCCTGTTCTGAGGACTCTGTGATTTAAACTACTTAGGAGAAAGAAATTGTAGAAATAAAGAAGATAACAAAATTTTTTCCCAGGACAGGGAGGTTGTCGGTCTTCCTGCACTCCTGCCCTTGCAATTCTATATGTTGGACCTGATTCCCTGACTTGATTTGAGACCCCTTGGGGAAAACAGAGTTAACATGCTGGAGAATCATGCTCTTTTCCCCACATTTTTTGGGGGGTGGTAGTGGAGGGCAGTCCAGCGTGGTGCTTAGAAGCCTCACAAGAATTGTGCTGAGCTTTCGTGACTTCTTTTGGCTTGCTGAACGGGTCAGTGTGGTACCGCTTGTGCAACGTTTTTCCCCCAATAACCCTTTTAAGCAGGTTTTAGTGTTAACTTCAACTTTTTAACAAGCTTAAATACAGCATGGCGTTTGATTTGGGTTTGCAAATGTCTGGAACTTTTCATGCGGAATTAGCAGATCTCAGTCTTCAAGACTAATGAACTCAGATAAAACTCAGCAGGATGTCCTGTTAGAAACTAATTTTTTTTTTTTTTTTATAAAGACAGCTCTTTGGTCCTTTTTTCTTGCATTGCATTAGTTGACTTGTCTCAGAGGCTCGTAAGCTATTAGCTCTCTTATTGATCGGCTCTGGAGTCGCTTGAAAACATAATTTTGAAAAGCAGCATTTCAGCACCTCTCCTTGTTTGATCTCTTTGCTGTGGCAAACTGTGGCACAGTTTTCCAAGCACTAGGCTGAAAAATCAATGGCGAGGGGGGTTTTTATGATTAAAAATACATGTATTTAAAAATCTTTACATCTGCCGGATTGTGTTTAAAATGCCTCTGTATGTTACATTTTCTACTTTATTAAAATCTGTCCTAGGATTCACATCCCTCCACTTCAATTCAGCTACAAATTGATCCTTAAAGTATCACGTTTAATAGCCTTTGGGGTTTGATGCGCAAACTATTCTGACGTCTATTCATAGACCTTTATAATGGGACCCACTCCAGTTTATCCCTTGAACTGTCAGGCGCTCTGGGAAATAATAGCTCCTGACAGTTGTAGAGTTAAAATATAGGATTAATGATCAGCTTTTAATGTGCAAATGGAGTATTCAGCTTTCCTCTTTCCCCATCTTATTTAATGCAAATTCACTGTTGAAACAGGTAGCTTGGGTTGCTTCTCTCACTAAGCATAGATAAATCTATCAGGGCAAATTCCTGAATCAAAATAGAAATGTAGGTACACACCACAGAGTAAATACAGAGCACTACATTCATGCTGACTTATAACCAGGTATTTTTTTTCCCCCTGCCAAGCCCACCATTTATTTTTAGGGTTTCCAGACCTCACTTTCACACAAAAATAAAAACAGCTCTGCATCGCAACAAACAATTTCATCAGCAGGAAGGAGCCTGCCCTTCGCTATTAAATACAGCTGTAGAAAGCCCCTCAGACTTTGATTTAATTGCTTCCAATAGGCCAAAACAATCTGCGATCTACACTTAGTAGAAAGTGAAAAAGAAAAGAGATAGAGATTTCTGCAGTGAAGCGAGGAGCAGTTCACATGTTTTCACGAGGAGAGGAATAACAGGTTTGTGAGACAGGCCTTTAAGAACTGTATGCTAATTTTCAATTGCAGCATCCTATTAAAAAGCTGCCTACATGCACAAAATAGGCTATTTGTTTCGAAAATGTGATATACTCGTGTAATTGGAAAATGCATTTTAATCTGTGCTATAATAAGGAGCATTTGTCCGTTTTGCTCTGCAATGATAGGCAGCCCCGTGTCTGAGGGCTGGAGCACAGGGAGGAGGACTTTGATTAAGGTGGCATTTAGAGAACCAGGCACCTTTTTTTTTAGAGTCTCTGAGAGGAAAAGGTTTTGAGGGGAAGTTAAATCAAAACACATAAAAATAAAATAAACACTGGGTTCATTCAAAAAAATTATTTCAGTTGTAAGTCAGTCCCACCCCTACCCCTGCTCTAGTAACCACTAGCTTTCCCAAGAACAGGGAATAGAAAGGTGCAGCTCAAAATATAGAACTTAATCCTCGCAGTATTCAGTGCCTTAAGCTGACAATAAACCAAGGAGTGAAGTCTGTTGCCTGCAATTATTCCTTTGAAAGGAGTAGTGTCAGAGCAGAGGTATAGAAGTACCCTGTGGGGTGAAGGGGGAGCTGGGAGAATATGCAACACATCAGATAGATGCGACTTCAAGGGTTCTGGTATTATTGCTTATATCTGTGTAGGCAATTTGACACACTAACAGGGAAAAATACAATTGCATTATTTGGGCAACCTGGTTCCAACAGCTTCTAAACAGGCTCCACGGATTTCTCCTGTTGTTTTGATAACAGTGGCAATTTACTTGGATACCCTCCCTCCTCCCCTTCTAAGAATGCAAAGTGATCTGTCATTAGCAGCTCTTGAGAAACACAAGCTAAATTTAAAATAACCTTACAGACACTGTTTATAACATTCTTAGCTATTCTGTTCCTAATTTTCCACTGCCTTCTACCTTGTATTCACAGCTGTGCGGAGCAAGTCTAAACAGCAGTGAGGCAGCAGCATTCTGCACAAGGGCTGCGTTTGTGTCCTTTGGTGTAAATTAGGGACAGTTCAGCCGAGAATCAGTGGTTGCAGACATGCTGATAAATATATGTTTAATAACCATCGCAGACTGTGGGTCTCCAGAAGCTGGTGAAGGGCCTGGAGAACAGGCCCTATGAGGAGTGGCTGAGAGAGCTGGGGGTGTTTAGCCTGGAGAAGAGGAGGCTGAGAGGAGACCTCATTACTCTCTACAACTACCTGAAGGGAGGTTGTAGAGAGGAGGGAGCTGGGCTCTTCTCCCAAGTGACAGGGGACAGGACAAGAGGGAATGGCCTCAAGCTCCGCCAGGGGAGATTTAGGCTGGAGATTAGGAGGAAGTTTTTCACAGAAAGGGTCATTGGGCATTGGAATAGGCTGCCCAGGGAGGTGGTTGATTCACCTTCCCTGGAGGTGTTTAAGGCACGGGTGGATGAGGTCTTGAGGGACTCGGTTTAGTGTTTGATGGGAATGGTTGGACTCGATGATCCGATGGATCCCTTCCAACCTGGTTGTTCTATAATTCTATGATTCTGATGGACTAAAACTGTGATCTGGCACTGGAAAGGCTGGAGGATGCTTTAGCTGTGCCATTTCTGGCCCTTGCCAGTAACTTGTTCTTCCCATGTCCCTCCTACAGTATTGTCCTGGCTGGGCAGTAGGCTGGATGGTGGACCTGATCCCCTAGGAAATTAAAAAAAACCCCAAAAAACAAACACCAGAGATGATAAAATAGACAAATAAATGTGAAATAAAATACTAAATGGTGATTTTTCCAGGGAGTCTGCTCCCTCACCCATTTCACTGCAAGGTGGGACCAACCAGTACAAGACCAAGGACAAGATGAAGCAGCGGCAGGAGAAGGGGGTTAGGAAGTTGCTGGCACCTTTCCTGAGAAGTTGTTCATTAAATAATGCTGGGAGGAGCTGGAGAATCATAAATCCTAGCGAAGGACCTGCTTTCCATGAGAGGCAGGGAAGCAAGGACAGAAGTATGGCTCTAACTCCAGCTTTCTCATCTCTTGCTGCTTCCCTGGATAGAAGGGGTGTGATGTTTTCCCAACACAGAGTATTATTTGTGCTGCAGTAGATACACAGGGAGGCAGTTTGCACTCAGGCTCGGAGCTTTAACCTTCAACATCCCCTCTGCCTTTTTGTTTACACTGGATCCAAAGCACCTTGAGCTTTAAAAATGGTTGTCGTGTTCAGCAGGAGGTAAACCTTCAGGTTATAAAATATTTGACCTTCTTTTGTATTATGACATAAGTTTCTCTGGAGATATGTTTTTAGACAGAACAATGTGTTTTCAGGCTTTTTGTAAAACTCTATCAAAGTTCATTTAAATAAATTTTAAAAAAGAAAATATAGTCCTTATATTTATCAATTTTCATTGATAAAACTTTACCGCTTGTTGTTGATTTGATTTTACAGTCAGAGCCAGTAAACTTTCAGTATTTCCAATTTGCTTTGTGTGAATTAAAAAGATATAGATCACAAAAAGTATAGCTCACAGCAAGAAAAAAAATTTTTTTAGCAATCCAAAAAGCAGAAATTAACGGAGCTTAGAATTCAACTCACGAAGGAGGAAAACAGAGAACCAGGAATAGCAGTGTATGTCAGGGGGTCAGTTTGGAGCCTGAGGGAGGTCATAATTTATAATTCATCAGTGCACCCAACACCCTAAAAGGACCTATGAATCAGAGCAGGCTTAATATTTAGCTTTCAGCATTGGGACACCTGTCACAGGTAGCAGCACATACTAATGTGAGCACTGAATCTCAACCAGCCACACAGGCTCAAAACTCTACCTGTCTCCCCCTTTTCCCCAGAGCTTCTTCTTGCTCTAACAGGGGAATAAAATGACTGTTTTACATACCCACCCGGTTCAATGAAGCATTTTTTTCACGCTATGAATCAGCCTTAAATGAAGTCAGGATGGAAAACACTTATAAAACTGGAATCTAAACTTCTGTGGTTCATGGGAAGGACGACCACCACCTCAGCCCCTTAGAAGTCACCACTGCCTTGATTTCATGTGGCTAAGTGGCCACAACTGAAGGAAGAGGTCTCTCCTAGCTCACAGTTCTGTCCTGAGGTCATTCACTCACCCAGCTTCAGTTTTGTTTTGTTTTGTTTGTATTTTCTGACCTTACATAACTTTAAAATGGCCATGCATAATTTTTTGGACAGTTTCCACTTGGGGCAGGAGCCCTTCTTGACAGCTTCAGCAAAGGCTGCAATTTAATAGAAACATTTCACATCCTCTAAACCGAGGGTTTGAAGTGCTCAGACACCAGTTCCAGCATCACTGGGATCACAGCATGGCAGAGGGTGTGCAAGCACGTTATTTGTGTTTGTCTGCAGTTTTACTGCTGGTTTATGTGCTGTTTGGGTCTAAATACAAGGTCGGATTCAATCCCAGTCAGTGTTATCTTCTGATGATATAAATTCCCTAAGGAGACGCAGAAGGCAGGAAATCTGTTGTTAGAGGAATTTGCCACAACCAAACCAAACCGTAAATCCTCTGGGGCTGTGGGGGCCCTACTGGAGGTGGCAGCAGTCCCTGACTTTGGATCTGCCAGCCGGAGAAGGTACAGGACGTGCTGACCCAGAGCATCCCCCGCGGTCTCTGTTAACCATCATAAAATCAAGCAAGTGCCTGCGCTCACACCAGTGGAAAAGCCTGAAGGGAAAGGAGGACCCAGTGGGAACTTTATCTCTTTAGGGAGTGAATCCCACTGTGGCACAGGGGTGATGCCAGAGGGGAGTTGTACGCCAGGTGCTGCCTGCTCCTGCTCCCCTGCATGCGGCTCGCAGGCTAATAAAAGCTTATTTGTTCCTCTAGCTGGCAACAAAACTATAATGTAAGTAAGAACATCCACTAAAAATGATAATAAACAATAGCACAGGGGAAAACAAATCATATAAAATCAGATGGGAGAGTTCACAGGGCAAGTGGGTGTTTGCATTGTCCCAGGAAAGGACAGCCTTGTGGATACATAGGGTATCAATTGGCTTGCATTCTCACTTTTCCTGAAAAATCATGGTATAACACCAGCAGCCTACAGGGAGGCTGGGAAAAAACAACCAAACAAACCCATCTGAGGCTTTCCTCTCCTCCCATCCCCTCTCTTGTTACTTTTTAAAACAGGGGAAGGGGCAAAGGGGCAAAAGAGCAATCCTTGTAATTGCCAGCCAGTAAATCTAACTTCACTCCCTAGTGAAACAATGGATCAGCTAGGTGTGGGGGAGGGGACAGAAAATAATGGGGTCACGAGCAATTAAAAGGTTTAGTCAAATCCAACCTTTGTTTTAATGCGGTTTTAAATGAGCAGAATTGTATACGGGTTAAATTTAACTGTCAAGGTTTTTAGAATGTATTTTTAGAAAGAACTAACGCCAAAGAAACTCAGTTCATCTGGTGGAATCAAAAGATGCAGTGGGAAAAATATGTTTTCTTCTCGTATGCAACAGCTGTTAAACTTCAGCACGCAAAATCATATAGGAGGGAAAAAAAAAAGTCCAATCCGTTCTCAAAATTCTAGGATTCCTCCCAGTTCATCTAAACTGTGAAAAAGCTTATAATAAATCCCGGTTCTCCCCTCAAAAGCTTCCAACCTCCTCATCCCCAAGCAAGGAAAAACCAGGCTTGGCATTCTTGATATTGCCAAGACAAAAAGGGATTGTTTGGTTTTCCTCTCCCCACTGCTTCCCCCACTTTATAAATCAACACATTTTCCAAATGAATTTATACTCCATGTGTGTGCGCATGCATATTTATAAAAGTAAGGGTCACCAAGCTAAAGAAGGGAAGCCTTTTTTTATGTTACATTTAAAAATTAGCCGTGACTAAACCTTGCAAAGCAGAAACTGTTCCTCTTGCTACTACGCAGCCCCTGGCAAGACATCCAGGGAGCTGTTTCAAGACAGTTTAAACTAATCAAGCTAGTGAGGGTCCTCCCTCTTTGCTGGGCCATGCCACATGTTGCTGATACATTAGAACTGCTGCTTATTTGACCCCTTATTGAGCCAATTTATACAAATACCTTTCTTTTTTTTTTTTTTTTTCAGCTGATTTGAGACTTTAAATTAAGTCACAGAGAGGTCAGGGGAGCAGCAGAGCCAACAGAAGGGCAGGGTCTGGGAATACATCATCAAGTTCAAGGTGAGGATGGTGTGGTAGCAACCCCACCAACGAGCAGCATTTCTTACACCAGACAGCTTTGGTTTCTCCCACTCTCATGGTTTATTTAGAACAATTTCTCATGGTTTATTTAGAACAATTTCACCTGGATCGGGAAATTAATTCAGCTAAAGGTTCTCCAAAACAGTAGTTTTCAGCCAGGTCTGTTCCCCAGTTCAGCAAACTGGGCATAAATACCAGCATAGCAGAGGCTTTTGAAGAGCAGAAGCAAGAATGAGCATCCAGGGACAAGGATGTGATCCCTCCTAAAAAATATACTGCTTGGAAACTGGGACTCTTTTGTGAGGAAATAATATCACTGCTCAGGAAATTTCTGGTGAAAATGGTCTATACTGAAAAAAAATTATATCAATTTCTAAATCCAGCCTGTTTGTTACAGAAACGTCCGTTAATAAACTTCTAACCAAGGAGCTAGATTTGAGCTCACTCCATTTCCTCTCCCACCATTCAGCGCTGCCTGTTCTCAGCAGACAGTAATTATCAACCCTAAAGCCAACAAGAATGATGTCATTTTTAATTCATCAAATACCAGATATCCCAGGGGGATCCTTCACCAGAAATGCAGCAGTTTGAAAACCAGTTTTGGATTTTGGTTTTGTTTGGGGAGGGTGGTAACTTGGGGAATAATGACTTTCTGACTATCTCTACGATAATAGGCTACGAACGTGAATAACAGCCGACGTTTCAGAGTCTGGGTGACCCCTGGACATTTTTCTAGCTCCTTTTTTTTTCCTAAGCAATTGGTTTCTGAATGAGATACACTGAGATACAACAAGGTAAAGTATGTCAAATACACCAGATTACCTCCATGTCAGATGCTACCATTTTAATCAAACTTTTTTTGCATAGAAGCCGCGCGAGGATGCCATAAACATGTAACCTATTGCACAACGTTGTTTTTAAGTCAGACTGAAAAATAGATGAGCTCACAATATGATGCAGAGAGCACATGTTAATTTTTGCCTGGTCTTACTGGATTTTTTTTCTGAGAAGTTACTGAGGCTTCCCGCAAACATTTTTTAATACCTTCCGTGGAAACAGTCAAGCTTTTATGATAATACTGCCAGACAAATTATGACTTTCCAATATCCAACCAAAGTCTGATTACACTCACTGAAATACTAATGTCAATATTTATTAACTAATATTAAAATTACTGACATCTCATTTTTGCAGTTAGTCAGAAAATCATTATGTATCCCTTTTCAAAAATCATCAGCTTTTCCTTTAGCACTGCGAACTCTGTTATCAATCTTTATCAAATATTTATGGCTTTCCTTGACATTCTTAAAATATCCTTAGGAAAACAATCGGCATTCCTTTCATGGAAAAGAAGACAAACCTTTTCTCCTGAAAAAAATAATTAATTAACTAAATAAAAATAAAACTAAGCCAGAAAAGTAAAATGCTACAGCCCATTCTTCTGCCATTTCCTCTTATTCTACGAAAAATCAAAGTGGTCACTGTTTTAAGTACTTTACTATCACAATAAAAAAATAGGAAGCTGCCTTGAAGTGGCAGTAAAAGGGCAAATTATTATTCATTTCACACCTAAGAATATGGTGAATGTTACCGAGATAAATAGAGGGGTATTTCACTGATTCATTGAGGTTCCTCTGCTCTTGATTGTTTGTGCCACCGTTTCTTCATTAACAATATGCTTCCTCTCTGAGGTCCAGGGCAGGGTTATTTTCAGCAAAGAAGTACTAAATCACCCATATTTTCCTTAGAGGCTGCCAGAGCTCCATATGATCCGAACAAAACGTCACACTTCTGTGCTATTATTTGTTGCTGATTTCCCCTCCGCTACCTATTTTAGAAATCCTGGTGTGTCAGCTTTCATTTCTCGCTTTGCCTTTTCACCTGGAATCACTTGGGAAGGAGAGAAGATAAAAATGGAGCTCCCCCCTCCCCACAGCCCTGCAGGAGCCACCTATCAGCAATGCCTCTTGTTTACTTAGCAATTCTGCCTTTGTGCAAACTTTTTACATGCAATTTGCTTGTTGCACTTCTCTGTGTACTTAGCTGTATCGCCATGGTGATAGAAAAAAACAGGGTGATGCAGATTTGGAGAGAAAGGAAGGGGAAAAAAAAAAAAAGAGATGAAACACCAATGTCATCTCAAGGCTAGGTGAGGTTGGAACTGGCTAATTTATCCATGAAGTTAAGTGACATGCAATTTGAAAGATCAGAGAGGTTAAAAGGAAACCAAAGTGGAAAATTTCCAATTCATAAACATACAAAGATGTTCGACATGAGGATGTGGATTTCCCTAAATTGAGTTAAATAAGCCAACCTGCACTCAAATAGGACACCTAATACAAATTCTTGACCAAGGACTAGAGGATTTGGCGAGTAGTAGATGTAGCAGAGAATTTAAGATCCAGCTTTTGTCTTTGTATTTAAATCACAGAATCATAGAACAACCAGGTTGGAAGAGACCCACCGGATCATCGAGTCCAAATGTTCCTATCAAAATGATGAAAAAAATACACATTTATATACATATATATATATACTTCTGCATTTTTCAAACTTGATTTTTATATGAATTACTTAAATAGCTTATCGCTACCTATATAAAAATGGTCACAAAATTCGATACTTTTCTTCCAAATTTCCAACTGCTTTTTTCTTCTGTATTTAAATCTCTTTTAGCTTAAGTATAACTGTATTTATAATTCCTGCATCCTGGTGCTATTTCAGTTCAAGCAGTTAGAGAGATGATGAGCTAGCCCAAACAGACAGAACAGTAGGAGAGTTTCACCGGAGAGTACAAAGGCTAATCTCACAGTCATTTACTGATGTGAATAGTTTTAAGCTCAATAGGATTTCTCTGGTGACAATGTCACTCTTAGAGAAACTCAATTTTTCAAATGCCTGGACACCTGAATAGTTTTATAGAATCATAGAATCATAGAACAACCAGGTTGGAAGAGACCCATCGGATCATCGAATCCAACCATTCCTATCAAACACTAAAGCATGTCCCTCAGGACCTCATCCACCCGTCCCTTAAACACCTCCAGGGAAGGTGAATCAGCCACGTCCCTGGGTAGCCTATTCCAATGCCCAATGACCCTTTCCACTAAAAACTTCCAACTAATCTCTAGCCTAAATCTCCCCTGGTGGAGCTTGAGGCCATTCCCTTTTGTCCTGTCCCCTGGCACTTGGGAGAAGAGCCCAGATCCCTCCTCTCCACAACCTCCTTTCAGGAGGTTTATGCATCCGAGTAGCCTTCTTCTGCAAAAGTAACTCCTTGAGTCAGGCTAACCATGTGCAGATGTGTTTCCAAGGATGAGGAGGTTCCCGGGACGATGATGATCCTAGGGTTTTATCAGTGAGCCTTATTGATCACTGTATAAATGCATCATGCATGTGATCAGGTCATTAACAAGGAGCAAAAATTCCACCAGCCATACTGATGACGAGGAAATCTAAATTTTGAAAAAAATGCAGATTTTATTCGTATCGGGGAATTTTAACGTGAAAATGTCTCTTTAAAAGTTCGCGGCAGCACAATCAGTAAATATAAATAAAACATGCGAAGAATATTAATCTCAGTAAAACTGAAGAAGCGAGCTGTCAATGCCTGTCAGACACAACATGAACTGACAGTTGCATGGCTTACAGTCTGACACCGGGATCATTACCTGTCTGTTTCTGTATCAAAATTCCTACAGGGAACAGGGATTTGCAGATTGTAGGCATGGGTGGGAGTGGGGCAAGGGGAAGAGTGGTTAAAATGGAAGTCTAATGACAGCTGCGAAACATATGTATGTGCCGTATTCATTAGGATTAATCATCAGTCTTAAGGAATGGCTTGCGTCATTCATTATAACCATTACTAGATAAAAGCCTTAAAACAGCATCTATAGCTTTCAGATCCCACTCCTCCCTCAAATCAAACTCTAACCCAGCACCCAACACTTTTATGGCTGCCACGCATAGGAAACCTATATATGAAGGTTTTATCATGTTCACACATTAATACAATTCACAGAAGAGTCAGAGAGTAGCAGCCAGATTCTCACACGAAAGGATGCTGCAAGCTTTTCCATGCTCCTCGCTCTGTCTGGCCAGCTGCCCACCCTCCCAGGATAACATAAACCACCCCTGGGACCACTCAGCATGACAGGCAGGAGAAATAGCTCATGGGTAGCTAGCTCCATGACTCCAGTCTGCGCTCCCCCGAGTCCTTCCTGGGAACAGCCCTCTTAGTATAGGTTGACTTTTTGTTGAAACTATAGTGTGAAAGGGTGACTGGGGTCATGAAGAGCACCAACCATATTCCCTCTGGGCTCCTAGGATAGTTAAAATTCATGTGACCATTTATGTGATCGGGGAAGAACTGATGGAGACGTTTCTTTTTTTGGTAGTCCCTTTCTCCAGGCTTTACTACCCAAACAGCGGGGGGTGTTTAGCCTGGAGAAGAGGAGGCTGAGGGGAGACCTCATTGCTCTCTATAACTACCTGAAAGGAGGTTGTGGAGGGGAGGTTGCTGGGCTCTTCTCCCAAGTGACAGGGGACAGGATGAGAGGGAATGGCCTCAAGCTCCACCAGGGAAGGTTTAGGCTGAACATTACAAAGAAATTTTTCACAGAATGGGTCATTGGGCATTGGAATAGGCTGCCCAGGGAGGTGGTTGATTCCCCTTCCCTGGAGGTGTTTAAGGGACAGGTGGACGAGGTGCTGAGGGACATGGTTTAGTGTTTGATAGGAATGGTTGGACTCAATGATCCGGTTGGTCTTTTCCAACCTGGTGATTCTATGATTCTATGATTTAATCCACACCGAAGAATCTTGGCTGAGGGTTAGTCACAGATTAAGATGAAGATTAATTATACAGAATCACTAGGAAAGCTTGAAGAAACGTGACGCTCACAGGGACCAGCAGTGAAGATGGGTCAGGCCCATATCCCAACATGGAATCACCGAACCACTTTTTAACTCTCATTTTGGACAATTGTGTACATAAAACCACTGATATGTGAGAGTTTTCTGTAACAAGTGGCCAGAAGGCCTGGGTCAGGTTGCCGCACGTAGAATCTACATGGTGCCACCATACTGACTTAGTGAAGAACTACCTGACTCATTAAAACTCTGCAAGCAAGAAATGCATTTGTATTCATTTAACCCTGAAAGAACAACAACAATCAGACTTGCAAGCAAGCTGCGATCCTGTTACTTTAAAACTTTGGAAAGCACACAAGAGAGAAGTTAAGAAAACTAACAGATCTAAATCTGTTCCTTCAGATCTAAATCTGTACCTTTATGGTTGGACTCGATGATCCGATGGTTCTCCTCCAGCCTGGTTGTTCTATGATTCTATGATTCTTTACATGCTCTCAGGTTCTGTGTCACAAGAACCTTGTTTGTGTCCTTTTCTGAGTAGCTTTTACTCGACAAAAGCTAATTAAAACAAAACACAGTTACGTGAACAACACAAAATTTTACTATTAAATTTTGCTCAGTATTAAAATACATAACCATTCCCACCATGCTGGAAGTCTTTGCGTCCCCTTGTCAGAAACATTTAGTACTTGTACATCTTTCTGAAATCATAGAATCATAGAACAAACAGATTGGAAGAGACCCATCGGATCATCAAGTCCAACCATTCCTATCAAACACTAAACCATGTCCCTCAGCACCTCATCTACCTGTGCCTTAAACACCTCCAGGGAAGGTAAATCAACCACCTCCCTGGGCAGCCTATTCCAATGCCCGATGACCCTCTGCATGAAAAACTTCCTCCTAATCTCTAGCCTAAATCTCCCCTGGCGGAGCTTGAGGCCATTCCCTCTTGTCCTGTCCCCTGTCACTTGGGAGAAGAGCCCAGCTCCCTCCTCTCTACAACCTCCTTTCAGGTAGTTGTAGAGAGCAATGAGATCTCCTCTCAGCCTCCTCTTCTCCAGGCTAAACACCCCCAACTCTCTCAGCCGCTCCTCATAGGTCCTGTTCTCCGGCCCCTTCACCAGCTTCGTTGCTCTTCTCTGGACTTGTTCCAGAGCCTCAGCATCCTTTGCATGGTGAAGGGCCCAGAACTGAACACGGGATTCGAGGAGCGGCCTCACCAGTGCTGAGTACAGAGGGAGAATCACCTCCCTGGACCTGCTGGTCACACCATTTCTGACACAAGCCAGGATGCCGTTGGCCTTCTTGGCCACCTGGGCACACTGCTGGCTCATGTTCAGTCGACTGTCGACCAACACCCCCAGGTCCCTCTCCTCCTGGCAGTTTTCCAGCCAGGCTTGTAGTCTGTAGCTCTGCATAGGGTTGTTGTGCCCCAAGTGCAGGACCCAGCATTTGGTCATGTTAAACCTCATGCCATTGGACTCTGCCCAGCGGTCCAGCCTGTTTAGGTCCTATGCAACTATATATTGAAATATTGAATATAATTATATATTGAAATGCACCTACATATTGAAGACTTTCATTTTGAAATCTATTTCTTGTGACGCTCCGGACAAGAAAGCTGATAAACTTTGCATTCATCCACTCTAGGAGCAGTAATAATACCTTGTGACAAATCACTATCCAAAAATGCAGCTCTGGTGGCAAGTATTTAATGTCAGTGGGAGAGTGAAAACCAGCTCACAGGTAGAATCTTTGCAACATTTATCAAGAATTTTAATAACAAATACATAAAACATAATGCAAACTCCTTCAAGCTGTAGCTTGTTAAAATTTGACTGAATCTCAGAATTTCCACGGAACGTTACATTAAAATTTCAGCTGCCAACAAAAATAAACCACATGGTTATTTATGCAGCAGCATTTCATGCTTTTTAACTAGTTTCACCAACTTAACTATTAGGAAAAAAAATCACACTTATAAAATGCATTCCTAAGGGCTCCCTGTGCTATGCTATAGGAGGGGAAGAGAATGAATGGAGAAATATGAAGAATCCTCATTGACGCTCTGCAACCCTCTTGGTTTGGTTTGGTTTGGTTTATAACAAGCAGATGACTTGATTGGATAAGTCTCTCACTCTTGGTAATTTCTAGAAAATCTCACTGAGCAGTAAAGAGGAAGAAACATAGAATCATAGAACAACCAGGTTGGAAGAGACCCATCGGATCATAGAGTCCAACCATTCCTATCAAACATAGATCCCTGAAGATGCAGTTTCATAAGTCCTCACAAACCCAGCCCTGTGAATTTGACTGCTCCCAGAAATTCTTTGTCTAGTGACAAAAGAATATATGATTATTAAAAAATATGTAACTACTTAATATAAAGTCTAGATCATAAGGTAGTCATTTTCATTCTTTCCTTGAATACAGTGCCAATTTATAATTATGTATAGGTATTTATACTGTAGGAGTAGCTGCAATCTGCAGCTATGATCTCTAATCTCTTTATAAAAGGCAGTTTTATATAATGTAGAAGGAAACTTTGTCCCTCAGACCTATCATAGAATCATAGAATCATAGAACAACCAGGTTGGAAGGGACCCATTGGATCTTCTAGTGCAACCATTCCTATCAAAGAGTACAAAATGGCTCCAGGAGCTGGGATCCCTCTTCAAACCCCCAAAATGGCTCCAGGGGCTGGGATCCATCTCCAACCCCAACAAAATGGCTCCAGGAGCTGGGATGCCTCTTCAAACCCCCAAAATGGCTCCAGGAGCTGCGATCCATCTCCAACCTGCCCCAAAATGGCTCCAGGGGGTATGATCCATCTCCAACACTCTCAAAATGGCTCCAGGGGGTATGATCCATCTCCAACCCCAACAAAATGGCTCCAGGAGCTGGGATCGACCTCCAACCCCCAAAAAATGGCTCCAGGAGCTGGGATCCATCTCAAACCTGCCCCAAAATGGCTCCAGGGGCTGAGATTCATCTCCAACCTGCCCCAAAATGGCTCCAGGAGCTGGGATCCATCTCAAACCTGCCCCAAAATGGCTCCAGGGGCTGAGATTCATCTCCAACCTGCCCCAAAATGGCTCCAGGGGCTGGGATCTGTCTCCAACCTGCCCCAAAATGGTTCCAGGGGCTGGGATTCATCTCCAACCTGCCCCAAAATGTCTCTAGGGGCTGGGATCCATCTCCAACCTGCCCAAAATGGCTCCAGGGGCTGGGATCCATCTCTAACTCCCCCAAAATGGCTCCAGGAGCTGGGATCCATCTCCAACTCTATAGTACTGACTGCACAACTTCAGAGGGAGGAAACTGTATCTTCCAATTTCATATTTGCTGAGAATACAATAGAGTCAACGTTATGATTGGTATATTGTGTAACAAAGGTGATTTCCAAAGGTGTAGTATCTCACATGAAAGGAAGAAATAGTAGACATTATACAATCCATTATGCAGACACCTTTTCAGACGAAGTGGATTTTAGCATGAGTTAGCGAGCAGAGACTTGGTACCCTTCATGATTCAAAACATCATTGTCATGCCCTGAGCAGATGTTAGAGAATGTGGACTTGCTGTTGTTTTGTGAGCAGGTGTAATTCTAGCATGTAAAAACTGCCAGTGTTCCCACTGTCATGTTATTGCAGCATATGCACTGAATTCTTAGGATATTAAAAAATGCACGTGCTTATTTCCTATTATTTAACAAAATGCCAACCCCTTTGGGACAACAAAAGCAAAAGTTTCCCAAGGTTATGGCCATAATCTATGTGGAAATTTCTTCTGCAGTGATGAGGGCCTCAGACAGTGACTATCGGCTTTGCTGCCTCTCTCCACCTCCTCTCTCTGGTGTCGGTCATGGTGTAAACCGTGAAAGTCTGCCTGTCAGTGCCAAGGATTGACCTGGGGACTGCAAACAGGCATTGCATGATGTGTGGCAAGAGAGGGCACTCGCTAGTGCTCAGAGTGCCTGTGAAGGTTAGGAGAATGAAGGACAGGCTCTTGCACGTATCTTGGTGCTTAATTCCTACTCTACCTAGGAGGTGTAAGCACCTTATCCTTTAATCAAGTGTGGAGAGCAAGAGAGAGCCAGGCAGTGGGCAGGGAACAAGCAGCCATAAGAACACGTTATTTTGAATGAAACATTTAGGCAGATAAAGAGATTTCTTTCTCCTAAGAACCCGATTCACAAGGGAAAGACACCTGTATTTATTAGCTCGGGGTCAAAGTTTTATAACCTCTCTTGCTGACCATGAAGGTGTGGTCTCATGAAGGCAGAAATCTTTCTTTTTACCCAGTAAAAATCTGCATTTGCACTAGGCTCATTATCTTCATCCTCGACAGAGTAATGTTCAGCCTCTACTACAGCCTCTGTACTCAGCACTGGTGAGGCCGATTGTTGAATCCTGTGTTCAGTTCCGGGCCCCTCACCACAAGAAGGACATTGAGGCTCTGGAGCAAGTCCAGAGAAGAGCCACGAAGCTGGTGAAGGGGCTGGAGAACAGGCCCTATGAGGAGTGGCTGAGAGAGCTGGGGGTGTTTAGCCTAGAGAAGAGGAGGCTGAGAGGAGACCTCATTACTCTCTACAAGTACCTGAAATGATGTTGTAGAGAGGAGGGAGCTGGGCTCTTCTCCCAAGTGACAGGGGACAAGACAAGAGGGAATGGCCTCAAGCTCCACCAGGGGAGATTTAGGCTGGAGATTACGAGGAAGTTTTTCACACAGAGGGTCATTGGGCATTGGAATAGGCTGCCCAGGGAGGTGGTTGATTCACCTTCCCTGGAGGTGTTTAAGGCACAGGTGGATGAGGTGCTGAGGGACATGGGTTAGTGTTTGATAGGAATGGTTGGACTTGATGATCTGATGGGTCCCTTCCAACCTGGTTGTTCTATGATTCTATGATATGCTGCCCTCCAAGGTCTCCTTGACACCATGGACTGCTGCAGGGTGTGAGGTACCAGCTTTCCTGTAAAGCTGGAAGGGAAGCCACAGCTCTCCTTAAATTGTCTTACAGGTGTGGCTAACACACCTAGACCCAGGATGCTGAGTGCTCACCTCCTAAACCAACAGCTGGACATCCAAATATAATTTGCTTAACTCTCAGAAGAGCTAGTTGGCTTGGATTAAAGTAACAGAAGACTTGGATCCTCAGTGTTTTCCTTTAGGTCCAAAATACAGGTTTTGGCATCTAATCTAGATTTGTAGATTCTCTCAGATCTCAAAAAACCTGTCTTAGTGTAGCACATTCTAAATGCATAAGGTGAGTTAAAAATAAACCTAGTTCCTATTCCTTACTTTTAAATAAATGTATGTCGTTCTAATGATTTTTCAATACAAGTAATGCGGAGAGAAGCACTGACTTCAAACTTCTCTGAAACAATGAAAACAAACCATGACTAGATGGATATGATAAAAGAAGAGATTTTCTTAAGTATTCATGGGCGTAGAGGTTTGATGACTGGAAAGAAAGGAAGACTGAGAAAAAAATGATGGAAGATTTGTTTCTGCTACTGTTATTTATATGAAACCTGATCTTGAATCCTGACTTGTTCCCTATTAAAGCCTGAGGAGCAATGACATTCTTCTTCATCTGAGATTTTTGGAAATACTTAATATTAACTTATTCTTAATGTGTTCCTTAAACTGATGAAGAGGCAGAGCTGGCCCCTACATGGGCAATGGTAGGAAATAAGTAAATCTCTTTGCTAGGGCTGTGTGCCCTATTCAACACCATAAACTTTCTGTATGGAACAAAGGAACTCTGATGAAAAACACATACACGCATTCATCTCTGTTCCCTTATTTACACATTTTATATGTGAACCAATAGACCACACATTTTTCATCTATGCTATTCATACTGAGTGGAGTCATGACAGATTACTGCAGACTGGTAAAAGCTTTCAGTGAAAAATTTAACCCATTTGGAGTGCTGAAGATCATCTGACTGTTTCAAGATATTTTTAATTAAGGATAGTAGTTGGTCTTTAAATAAAAAATTAAAACTCACTGTCCTCTGCCAGATGCTTTTATTACCTTGTCGAGAACTTTACATTTTTCCCTGCTGGTGATAACTGGATGATTTGAGGCTGAAGCGTTTACTAGATGACAAAATACGTTTTATTCTGTGCTTGATTTCCATTTTGCATATTGATCTCCATCTTAGCTCTATAAACAATCCATAGTTACATAAAGCTATCCATAGTTCTATAAACCTTATAATTTGGTAGATTAGAGGTGGTTTGGATTGGAAGGGACCGTGAATATCATCTAGTCCAAGCCCCTTTCAGTGAGCAGGGACGTCTTCCACTAGATCAGGTTGCTCAGAGCCTCATCCAATCTGACTTTGAATGTGTGTTGCTATCCTGCACAGAATTATACTTTGCAAGAACGAGATGTGGTTTTCATTTCCTGTTCCCATCTTTCCAGACTTATCGTATTTCCTATCTCTGTCACCCTTTTTTTTTTCAGTTCCTTTCCCCTGCCTCTTTTAGGTTTTCCTTCTTTGTTTCTACCTCTGTTTCAACCTAAATTTCCCTTTAATTTATCAAATGTGGTTGATTCACCTTCCCTGGAGGTGTTTAAGGGATGGGTGGACAAGATGCTGGGTGGACAAGTGCTTGATAGGAACAGTTGGACTCGATGATCCAGTGGGTCTCTTCCAACCTGGTTGTTCTAGGATTCTATGAAACCTACTTAGTATTCATGTTGTCAAATTGGTTCTGCTTTTTTCTCTTCTCAAACTGGAGCCCCTTTTCCTAACCTTCTTGCTAGCTCTGTTCTACCAGGAGTTCACTGAACATTCTTTAATATTCAGAAAATACATGGCATTTAATAAACTGCAATTAAAAAAAACCCAACATAGTGCTTCTGTCCTTAGAGCCTAAGGTATCTCAAATATGTAGTAAATATAGAATCATAGAATCATAGAACAACCAGATTGGAAGAGACCCACCAGATCATCAAGTCCAACCATTAAATATATAGTTCTCAGCAATGTGCATTTAACAGTTAAAAATATCTGAGGATGCAAAATAGCTAATTTGGGGCTAGAAAGTGAATCGAGGCAAAGCTGGGAGCAGAAGCCCAGACTTAGGTTTCTTGCTCTCCGTTCAGTGACTCTTACTGCCCTGTGTTTGCAGGGACTTCCAATGAGAGCTCAATATACACTGAAGTGAAGTCCATGCCTCTAAGAAGCATCTCTGCTGCACATATACAGAAAAAATTGTATATATTGTATATATTATAAGTGTGTATTAAGGGCAGAAGGTAAGCTGATCCTTTGGTCACAGATGTTACAGTTTCATACTACCTTGATTTGTTTCTTTACTATGACCTTGAAATTTAGACTAGTTTGGTCACCCAAATTAACCTTAGTTAATACATTTTTACACTGAAATAATGCATAATATGTAACAATTTGCTTTTCACGGTGAAACTGAGACCACAACCCGACTACAACCAGTATAAACTTTGTTTTACTTTGATTTTTAGAGAAACATCCAAAGCATCCAACATTCCCACACAGATATTCAAAGTAAAAGCCAACGGCAACTCTTTGCATATGTCTTTGTGAAAATCGCAGTCACTATTCAGTTCCTTTTCTGTTTCTTGCATTATCCTTTAGAGTATATTTCCTCCTTAAGTTAATGTTACCATCTGCACACATTCTTTGAGATCCAAGTCTTCATACTTAATCCAGAGTGCGTGAGTACTAAATCTGGACCATCTTACTGTCTTAAGGAATGATAATTAGAAATTGAGCAGGTATTTTTAGCTTAATTTTATCTTCAACATCAACATTAAAACAGAAAATAAATTTAAAAAGTAAGATCTCAGAAAACAGGCCTTCTACATAAGATTACTATAAATAGCTAAAGAAAGCAAAGAGAAACTAAACGTTTTCCCTAGTATTTTAATCAATGTCTGGAAAAAAACTTTATTTCATATAAAGTCCTTTTTGAGTTCACTGTTACATTTCCCAATCACTTTGAAAATAATGTAGAAAGTCTACTCTTTTATGTCATCTCCTTCATAATGACGTATTATTTCCTACAAAGTGAATTAGCAAGATCTGCTTATCAAAATACATACCTCAATATATTTTTTCATTCAATGCACAGATTCTGAAACCAGTACAAAAGCAGGTAAATTTTGATTTCCACAGCAGTAGATATTCTGCTGTCCCATATCTGCAAAACTAAAAGGATATTCTTTATCTTTTCAACATTAAGCAAACGTTAAATAATTCATTTCCGGAAATATTAACTCTACAAAAATCTATGAAAAAAAGAGATCATTTCTTTTATTAGTTTTGCAGTTTGAAGACATTTCAAAATATTTGTGAGATACTAATTTTACCAATGTGACGTCCTTGGGAAATGAAACTTGATGCCTGTTTCCCTAACCAGAATTGACTCTTTGTTTACTTTACATATTACTCAGTTTCTGCCTACTCTGTCCTTTTCTTGAAATAAATCGATGAAATTTCTCAATAGTAGCAGGATGGATATTCTTAATTATTAGCGGTTACCATAAGATTTTAAAGCACTACTGGATTATTGGATTACTTTATACTATATTTTAAAAGTTTGGACTGGAGTGAGAGCTGGGGCACAGAAATAATGAAGCATTAAGCTATTTTTAGTTCAACCCTAAAACTGAAATGTTATTTTAAAAATAAAGAGCTGGGGGGTGGGAGAGAGAAACAAGTTTTTGCAGCTTTTCCAGGTAGTCTGCTCTCTAGATTCACCACTAAGAAGACACTGAGAAATCATACTTTTATTCTACTTTTGCGACATGTCACTTCAAAAGACCGAGGGACATAAAGAATGAAAAGTAATTTCTCTTCCACAGGATAACAATTACAATTTATTCTTGAGATATTTTGAGTGCCTTCCTTGACTTACTCGGCAGGATGGTCTTTGAGGTGAGATGATGATACTTACCACTAACCAGGCTAGAGACCCCAGCCGGGTGTCAGGTGAGTGTACTTGCTTTATTCCAAAACCCTGGGGAAGATAAAAAAAAAAAGGCATCTCAAAATGTGCCAACCTTGGAAGAATCACGTAAGGAATTTCAACAGATGCAAGGCCAGTATCACTTAAAATAAACTACTGAAATGGTCAGATAAAGCACTTCAGCCCTGTGGTATTTTTCATGAAGGCATTGAGGGTACCCTTAGTAAGTTTGCAGATGACACAAAACTGTGTGGAAGTGTCAATCCGTTGGAGAGTAGGGAGGCTCTGCAAAGGGACCTAAACGGGCTGGACCGCTGGGCAGAGTCCAATGGCATGAGGTTTAACACGGCCAAATGTCGGGTCCTGCACTTGGGGCACAACAACCCTATGCAGAGTTACAGACTGGGAGAAGCCTGGCTGGAAAACTGCCAGGAGGAGAGGGACCTGGGGGTGTTGGTCGACAGCGACTGAACATGAGCCAGCAGTGTGCCCAGGTGGCCAAGAAGGCCAATGGCATCCTGGCTTGGATCAGAAATGGTGTGACCAGCAGGTCCAGGGAGGTGATTCTCCCTCTGTACTCAGCACTGGTGAGACGGTTCCTTGAATCCTGTGTTCAGTTGTGGGCCCCTCAGCACAAGAAGGATGTTGAGGCTCTGGAGTGAGTCCAGAGAAGAGCAACGAAGCTGGTGAAGGGGCTGGAGAACAGGTCTTATGAGGAACGGCTGAGAGAGCTGGAGGTGTTTAGCCTGGAGAAGAGGAGACCTCATTACACTCTCCAACTACCTGAAATGATGTTGTAGAGAGGAGGGAGCTGGGCTCTTCTCCCAAGTGACAGGGGACAGGACAAGAGGGAATGGCCTCAAGCTCTGCCAGGGGAGATTTAAGCTAGACATTAGGAAAAAAATTTTCACAGAAAGGGTCATTGGGCATTGGAATAGGTTTCCCAGGGAGGTGGTTGATTCACCTTCCCTGGAGGTGTTTAAGGGACGGACAATGTCCTGAGGGACATGGTTTAGTGTTTGATAGGAATGGTTGGACTCGGTGATCCAGTGGGTCTTGTTCTATGATTCTATGATTCTAAGTCAGTAACCTGAAAAGAAAAGGTGCCTTTGGTAATAATCAGTCCTCTGAACCAGGTCCTCATCTGCTTTCATCTTAGCAGCTGTACTGCAAACCAGTATCTAGCATCCCTCTGTCCCTACTTTTTCCTTCTTCATTAGAAAGAAGAGGATGGTCCATGTCTATACTCATATCCCATGGGAAGCTGCGCATTAAAAGGTCGCTTTACTCTTTACAGTAAATTGCACCTTGCAATCATTGTTCTATTTCTTTCCCTTCTGTATCTTGATCAGTTTTATAAATTGAAGATGTATTGGCAGGGAATAATTGTAGTCAGGACATCTACCTTGTGCAATGTTTCACCAAAGAAGGACTGAATTATTTTTCTCTTCAAAATATCTATTCCAAATGCAACCCACATGCCTCAGGACTACTGTCTCTATCAGAGCATGGAAGAGACGTGATTAGTATATTTCACTGTCAAATATGGATGTAAAGATAGAAGGACAGTTAGCAGGCAGCAATATCCTATTATTTATCAGGAAATAACAATTATGAGAAATTTTTCTTTTTTTTATTGCTATATTGAACAGCAGCAGTAATATATTTTAACTTTCCAATACCACTAAAAATATAATAAGCAAACATAATAGCTTCTTAATGAAGGTATTTGAAAGGTTTGCATCATTAAAACTCTAGAAAATATATGCCTGCAGATATTTCTGTGTATACCACTCTATTTCTATGAAGCTCTTTTGGAAATAGTAGCCTCTCCGCCTCATAAAATACCTCACTCTAAAGCTCAGAACACGGGGGCATCATTTTAAACCACACTTCAGGTTAGAAGATTTGTCTCTAAACTAACTAATGAATCTGTGTGATGCCTGATCCTGCTTGGCAGCAGCAACATGATAGGAGCTGCATTGTGCTATTCTTAGAGCACTATCCACAAGGGATAGGTTAAGGCTTGAATTCCTGCTCTGTGCTTTTACTCTAAGGAGTGGAAAATACTTGTTACAGGTGGAGTCCAGGTAAGTGGATGGGGTAATTATCCACATGATTAAGTAGAAAACACCTACCCCACGTCCTACGATGCTGCTTGTTTGCATAACGTTTGTCTGACAGATTCAGAAGGATCCTCCTGTACTGCCCAGTGAACATGAAAAGTAGTTACCTCTAGGGCAACCATATGACAAAATTAAAAATCATAAAATTATAGAATCATTTAGGTTGAAAAAAACCTTTTAAGATATACATAAGCTGTTGCAGATGGATGCTAAAGCAATACTTACTACTAAAATGCTGCTATGAAGTCTTTCCAAATCCACGGAGAACAGGTCTTTAAGATTTCATTTATACTTTGACAACTTTTTGCACAGGGAAACAACTCTATTTACTTGTACCAGTTTCTGCCTAATTTTGCAACTGAAGAGCAATGACTCCGCACCCATCGCTGCAATCGTTCAGTGAATTCTTTTTTCTTACTGTGAGAGAAGGAAAAGTTATAATCTTTCCTCTCATAGGAGAGACCTGCTGCTAAAAGCTTGAGATTGAAATCCTCTGAGGTGTCTAACGTGTTTTGGAAATCAATGGAGGTTAGAAGAATGAAATCCCTCAAAGGCTTTTAGACCAAGTGGCTTTCTCTGGATTATGGTAAAGGAGAGAACTACATCTAGATACTTCTGTTGTGCTCCTTAACCAGTCGACCATCGTTTGTTTCTAGCAATAAAGGATGATGAATTGGATCAAGCAGGATACAAAACAGCATTACAACCTCAGGCTGAGTCATAGGTCAACTTTGCAATCAACTCAAGGCCAGGATTTTACTTGATGGTTTCCCCATGTGTCTGGAAAATAGAACGGAGGATAAAAAATGGGAAGTTACATTCAATTTTTGTAAAAAAAATTCTGTTGAAATTATTTAACTTGGTTTATCACTTCTAGTGTTTGTGACATTGAATTAGAAAAAAGACAACCCAACCCAAAGGGTTTATTGGAAATTAAACTTCCTGATAAGAGACTGTCTTAGTCTACTAGGTTCTGGGTTCAATTTTACCCTCATTCTAATAAGCTCCCATGGTGACTGGAGGCATCTGGCATTTTATAAAACCAAGGACAATAGAAATATTGTAAACCTATTTTTTTGTCCTGAAAGTACACGACTTTGGTCATACAATTCACTGTTGCCCATAGAATTCACTAGAACAAAAGTGGTTCTGTCATTTTCTTACTATAAAATATATCCAACCTGCAAATCTTCGTAAATGTGGTCTGGAGGATGATGCTTTCTTTTTAAGAGAGGATATTGCAAGGAACTGATAATGCCACTTGCAAAAGACACACCTACAAAACTCATATACGTCTGTAGTTATTGACTATGCAGGTGGTGAAACCACATCAAGTACCGGATGATGGGACAAGGCAAAAACACATGCCAGGGATGACGAGACAGGGAGTCTCACTCCATTTATTGGCCACTGTTTTATACTTCCAACGTGATTCACAGGGGGCAAACCTCCGCCTATGAAGCAAAGAAGAAGCAAAGATCATAGAATCACAAGGTTGGGAGACCCACCGGATCATCAAGTCCAACCATTCCTATCAAACACTAAACCATGTCCCTCAGCACCTCATCCACTCGTCCTTTAAACACCTCCAGGGAAGGTGACTCAAAGCAGGGAAGGTGACAGGTTGCAGTAGTTTCTTAACAGTTTTCCACTTTATATAAATTCCCAGAAAAAAAAAGTGTTACAGTTTAGTGTTGAGTGAGCTTTTCAGGCTGGTGTGCAGTGCAGAGTATGTTAATTTTGATCAACCAGAGACGGAGAAGGAGGAAGCAACAGTGAAGGACCTGCACACACTCCTCTGTTAGCAATGCTGGGATTATGTGTAAGGTCTTGATAACACTATTCAGTCTTAAAGGGCCACTTTTTGTTAGTCTCGTCACGGCAGTTGCCCATGAAAGCAAAGGATTTGGGTCTGGGAACCTCCACACAGGGTCTTTGTCTATACCTTATAAATGATTTCGAAAACTTTCTCCCTAGCATGATTTTTCCATGATCTTTTCCTTTTGTGCCCACCCTTAGCTATAGATTTGAACCCTGTGCTATGTCTCTCTTTTCTTTGCCTCCTGGCTTTTTAGGTAACCTTATATTTGGGATCTCTTGCCAGCAGCATTATTTGTACCTTTTCTCTCACCTGCTTGTGCCAGAGGTTCTCTGTTCACTTTCTGTGCTTTAGCCACAGACATAAACATAAAGGAGGGAGCAGGGATTTTCTTTCTTTAAGCTGCATTAAGGCAGCTGCTTACTGGAACTCACTATCTTTTGCTATAATTTTATGCCAATACAAACAGGGTGCACGTGGTAAGGTTTTACCCAGTTAAAAATAAGCACCTGAGATGCAGAATGAGGAAGAATGGGACCAAAGAAGTTTATGTCTGCTTGTTTGCTGCTTAGGAGGGGCAAGCGAGGTGACTTTAGTACAGGTGACAACCTTAAGTCAGGGAATAGGTAGACCTTCTCAGTGAGAACTCTGCTATTGTTTTACATATCCAACCTTAAGACATGGTTTAGTGTTTGATAGGAATGGTCGGACTCGATGATCCGGTGGGTCTCCTCCAACCTGGTGATTCTATGATTCTATAATTCCTTTATCTGATGATGCTCTATAGGCAAAGTGAGTATTCAGAAAACTTTAAGTCTTCAGGACTTGACCTTTGTTTAAATAAAGCACTTATAATAAAAGGAAGTAAATTTTGATGTGCATAGAATTGTTTCATAATGGTTTCTCATTCTTCCTCTTTCCTCCCATTGTTCATTGTGATCCTTTTTCTATGTTAAACCTAGGTTATGCTGTAAGATCCTTTAGTTGCTTAAAATGTTGTGCATTCTTGTTGTGGTATATAAATATATGGACCAAGCTTACACTGGTGAATAGTAGATGCTGTCCCAGTATGATGGGAAGAGCACTAGTTCAGAGGACTGGAACCAGTAACACTCTTCCCAGGGGCTGCTCTGCTGCTGCTAGAGCTGTTCCACACTGATGCAATGTTCGTTGAATATGCTGCCCCTACAGCATGTGAAAGCACAACAGAGTCAGGGGTAGTTTCTTTCTCCAGTCAGTATTCTTCTTGCAGAGACAGTGGAAAATCTGGTTATCCAACTGATAATAGGACTAGAGCTCCAGGATGCTGTTCTTCTCCACTGCCTAGATGCTATTCCTCTCCACTAGATCTGGCTGTGTTCAGTGAAGTTACTCTTATTTTCACAGTGCCTCTGTCTCCCTCTCATCAGATCAGTACCCTCTGAAGTATTATAGACTCATCCTTCACATCAAAGTCTAGCAAGAGTCAAGTGTTGGTTTTTTTTTTTAAATACGTTCCATTTACCTAGCAGAGATTCCTAACCCTTTCATATAGCAAATTTGGGAAAGACAGACATAAAAAAGTTTCTGTGTTTTTATAAACCAATAATTTTAGAGACAGCTGTAACTTAATAAATTCGTTTGGCTATCTCTTACCATTTCCCATGTTGCGACCATCTTGAGATCCGCAAACCTCCTTCGGTGCTAGAAATGCTGGTGGATGAGAATAAAGGGAGATTTGTTTTCTTTCTCTTTTCTCAAGTGTGTTAGCTAACAGGTTTTAGACTCCTGTTATTGACAGGACAAATTGTACTTTAATATGGTTTAGTTGGCCGAGTCCTAGGGCTCATGTATACTTCCTAACACGTATTAAAACATTACTCGCTCAACCTGCACCGGAATGTATAATAGTTAAAATAGGTTAGCTAACACATTTTGGAGAAAAATTTCACTTCTACTCAAGCCAAGGCATTCTGTTAATAAGCAGGATATTCCTTCTAGCCCTTTCTCTAGCAAAGGGAAAACAGTTTTTACATTATCCAGACGTCTGGCACGGGCTCACACGATGGGAGAGGTGAGAAGGCTGGCACATGCGAGGATGTTGAGTGCACCCCTGCCCTGTGGGGCTTTAGGGGGGCCTACAGCCAGGTGCTTGACACTGGCTGGGCTTACAGGAGGATGGAAGCAGGGCCAGGTGCCTTTGGCTGGAGCCTGGTCACGTATGGGACCTTGTAGCTGCAGGGCTGTAGCGTCTTCTGCCAGTCATGTCAATCACTTTTGCTGGAACGTGGGGAGAAGCTGAGCCACAGCACTGTAAAAGGATCTCGGAAAGAGGAAAATGGCCAAATGAGTGGATCCTCCATAAAATGACCTTTATAGGTCTGATTGTCAAACCTGAGCACCTTGCCTGACCCTGTGGCCATTGAAATTACTAGGAAGATACCATGACCTGTCTTGGCAAAAGTGGTGGTAAGGGACTCAATTAGGATGGACTCAGGAAGGACTCGCTTCTCCCAAGTGACAGGGGACAGGACAAGAGGGAATGGCCTCAAGCTACGCCAGGGAGGTTTAGGCTGAACATTAGGAAAAAATATTTCACACAATGGGTCATTGGGTACTGGAACAGGCTGCCCAGGGAGATGGTTGAGTCACCTTCCCTGGAGGCATTTAAGGGACGGGTGGATTAGATGCTGAGGGTTTAGTGTTTGATAGGAATGGTTGGATTTTATGATCAGGTGGGTCTCTTCCAATCTGATGATTCTATGATTCTATGATGACTCCTGTCAGGCCTGTTCACCCATCACTCTCCATCCATGAAGACTTAATCTCAGGAAACCCTGTGCTATGAAACCAGACCTCGTTGCTTTCTGCCATTTCTTCTATTCACCACTGCCTCAGACACTTGTCTCAGACAATTCCCTCACGTCCCGAACCCATCAGTCCAAGTGACCTCTGGATTGCTTGAACCCCCCTAAAGTAAATGTATTTGTTTGCAGGTTTTTATCCAGGAAACAGGCCTTTGGTGTTTTCATCACTTTGTACTCTTTCACTTAAGAGTTGATTTGTTGTTATTTTTTCAGCTCTAAGTTCCACCAAGTTGTCCTTAAGAGAAAGGTACTTTTTACAAGTCTCCCATTCAGCATTCATGGCACAAATCATGGAAATTCCTTTAGGCTACACTGGTGCCAGACTGTGCCTCCCACTTTTACGTACACTTAATAAAATAAATCTATTTTCTTATGACCAAACTATCTTTGTTCCAGTCATATCAGGGATGAAATACAGTTGCATTAGTAAACCCACATGTGCGGTGCCCGATCTCCTGTTTCTCCATGTTTCTTTTAGGGTATTTTCCTGCCTCAGCAAGGAACTTTCTTCTTCAGCTGTTCTTTTCTCCCTTTTTAGCCTTTTCCCTGCTGCTTCTCCCTCCTTCTCCCCTCCCCCATTTAGACTTAACCTTCTTTTTCTCATGTCCTGGCAGGAAGGATATAATGCAATCGCTGCTATACAGTGACAAAAGTAAATATGTAGCTCTGAGTAAGCGCAACAGGGTTGAACAGCCCTTTTGCAATATGATACCACATAATCTGCTTCCCTTCTAGAGACGGTTGCTTGAATGCTAAAGAGTTGCAGCTCCACTGCTTTTACAACTCAATAGTTTTCATTCTGCTTTTCTCTCGATTTGCATAAAGCAGTTCTTTCGCCAGGACTGGTTCTGGAGCTATCTTCCAGCCTAAATCTGAAATGGGAATAAAAGGCACAGGTTCAAGTTTCAGATGCTTCGCTCGTGTTTTGAATGTCTGCATATTTTTTTCTGCACGTAGGAGGGAAAAGGAAAGCTGGATAATTTATGTGTGGTAAAGCCACACACACACACGCAGAGACATGGGAAGACTTCTAATGCTAAATTGGTATAACTAAGCACCCAACACAGTAAGTGTTCTCCTTATACAACTGCTAGTGGCATGTGGGATTTTTAACTTTCCCCCAGAAAAAAAAAATCACTAAGAGTAAAAATTTTTGAATGAGTCTACATGGCTTGGGGGTCTAAATTCCATTGAAAAATCAATAGGACTTCTGCCCCTAAAATTCCCTGTCGCTTGTGAAAAGTTAGCGATACTGAGTCCTGCCCCCGAAGTGTGTTTTATTGCATCTCCTACAAAGGGACGTGTTTTATGTGCAACCACAAGTTTAAATTATGGGTTAGCTAGTTTACGTAACCTGTTAAATATGACCAGTTTAATTAACTGCTTTGCAGAAACAGATGCTTTTTAATACCTGCGAATTTCACACTTTAAAGGTAAAAGACGACTGCTGCAAATGCACCTGGGTCAGGAGGCAGGATGTGGTTCTGGATGCATTTAGTTTGACTGTAAGGCTGCCGTGTGAGATCCTCTGCTGCACCATCTCACGTCCCCCTCATGGCAGTTCACTGTCATCCTGCATTGTGCTGATATAACTGTCTAGGAGGCTGCACTGTAAACTCATCATTAAAAATTAGGCTCCAAACCCCTCGGGTTCTCTCATTTCCTCGACCGTTTTACAGTGCAGTCTTACAGTTTTATTGGCACACATCAGAAAGGGATAAATTGCAGTTCAGGAGCAGGAGCTTATGGGAAAACTGGGACTGGCAACATCTTTAGTCTCTTTCCATATCAAATAAAATGTGCGTGGAACCATACACTGAAGTTCTGGGTGCATTGTTGGTCTTCCAGCAGCAGTACCAAGTTAAAGAGTACCTGCTCCAGCCTTTAATTACCATGATTTTCTGCTCTTTCAGTTTACTAGGCTACATGGTCACATATATCAGCCAGCGAATCCAGGTTACAAATGTATAAATAAAGAGATAAATGGACATTCGTAAGGTGCAAGTAACTGATAGGTATGTAAAATATAAACAAGGATACAGATTTTACCTACTTCTACTTTTTTATTCGGGCATGTAGCTAATGATGTGGAAGGAGAAACAAGGAGTGGCTAAACCAGCATTACCGGTAAAACGTAAATATTTGAAAAAGTCACTGATAATAATTGTATTGATTTCAACGATGCAGGCTGGATTTCCATATTTTGCAACCTTTGCACCAAATTCCTAGGAATAGCAGCAGGAAAGAGAAGTGTGGGATAGGGGAGATAGTGTAGCTAAAAGCGAGGGAAACGGCACCTGAGATTTCCTACGAGGTTGTTTGCATTTTATCTTTAAAGGAAATATCCTTTCTGAAACATAAACATCTAAATTGCTTCTGATATTCACAAAGAACCTAAATTTACATGACCAGGAACGACTAATATCTTAATGCAAAATAAATGCAAAGCAGCTTGGGTTTTCAGCAGTTTCTTTCTCTGAGGATGACACTGCACAGTAAATTGTCTCAAGTGCTGAGGAAGACAAACTTTTAGTCCACGTTGATTTGCACAGATTTAACAGATGAAACTGTGCACCGCAGTAACAGTGTCATGTATACCAGAAAATAAAGCAAAAAATTACAATCCCACCAGGAAACAGAAGAGAACCAAACTCTGTGCTAATTAAAGTACTCCTTTGTGACACCAAATAAGCCTCACCTAGTAAGATAAAGATGAGATCTTATAGCCAAGAACCTAACTGATGGGCTAAGAGTGTCTCCTCTCATATTTCTGTGATGCTGCTTTTGAAACATGAGAACTGTGTTGTATAAGTAGGATTAAATCTAGAGCCTTATTTCAGCCGACCCAGTTCTAGTTAAGATGGAGATATTTCAAAGATCAGGCCCATAAGAATTCTTGCAAAGATGTAATCAGATGCAGATGCTAAAATTGTTAAATTGAATCCCTTGTTACCCACTCTGGGAGGAGCCTTACGTATTGCAAACAAGCACGATAAAAATAATAAAAGCCACAGTTCTTCAATTCACATGACACTGTCAAACTTTCATTTGGCAATAAAAGGCAATTGCTGTCCCTCCTGGTTGCGAAGAAAAGAATCTCGAAAATAGAACTTTAAAGACTGCAGCATCAGCAAACAAAATAAATCAGCAAAACAAATCAGCAAAAAAAAGAGCTACAGACTGGGAGAAGTCTGGTTGGAAAACTGCCAGGAGGAGAGGGACCTGAGGGTGTTGGTTGACAACCGACTGAACATGAGGCAGCAGTGTGCCCAGGTGGCCAAGAAGGCCAATGGCATCCTGGCTTGTATCAGAAACGGTGTGACAAGCAGGTCCAGGGAGGTGATTCTCCCTCTGGACTCAGCACTGGTGAGACTGCTCCTTGAATCCTGTGTTCAGTTCTTGGCCCCTCAGCACAAGAAGGACATTGAGGCTCTGGAGTGAGTCCAGAGAAGAACCACGAAGCTGGTGAAGGGGCTGGAGAACAGGCCTTATGAGGAGCGTCTGAGAGAGCTGGGGATGTTTAGCCTAGAAAAGAGGAGGCTGAGAGGAGACCTCATTACTCTCTTCAAGTACCTGAAATGATGTTGTAGAGAGGAGGGAGCTGGGCTCTTCTCCCAAGTGACAGGGGACAGGACAAGAGGGAATGGCCTCAAGCTCCACCAGGGGAGATTTAGGCTAGAGATTAGGAGAAAGTTTTTCACGGAAAGGGTCATTGGGTATTGGAATAGGCTACCCAGGGAGGTGGTTGATTCCCCTTCCCTGGAGGTGTTTAAGGGACAGGTAGATGAGGTCCTGAGGGACATGGTTTAGTGTTTGATAGGAATGGTTGGACTCAATGATCCGATGGGTCCCTTCCAACCTGGTTGTTCTATGATTCTATGAAATCATGGAAAACCAGAACTAGCTTTTGTTCAAGTTGGTTTTAATCTCAACATTCTTAAAGCAATTTCTAGATTTTAATGACTCATGGATTTTGGACAGCTGAAGTTGGAAATGCCTAGTGCGGCACCAAAACCTTGTTAACTCACCCCCTGCCCCTACTAATGGTCGAACTGAAAATCATAGAATCATAGAACAATCAGGTTGGAAGAGACCCATCGGGTCATCGAGTCCAACCATATGAATGTTCTAGGTATCCACGGAACTGTAAACACATGAAATTCCTCTATAGTACACAGTTTATTTAAACGCCTAAATGTACATTTCAGAAATCCTTGTAAGTCAACTAAACTGAAAATATTGGCTATAGTTAAAATAACTCAGTAGGATGGGAAAGATTGGAAATTTTATACAGTTCTTTAACATATGTCTTATTAATTTGAGGGATACTACATTTATTTTTGGAATATCATCTTTCAACTACAGCCACAGAAGCCACAAGGGATGTTATGCAGCGAAACAGGGGTGGGAAAGAGAGATGAATGCAATTGTTTAGAATAGTAAAAGAATTGGAAATAGGAATACTGTCACATGGCAGTTTTTCTGAGACTGAAATTCAGTGTTGCAAACTTAGTTTGCTACTCGGGGAAAAAAAAAAAAAAAGAAAGAAAAGCAGAAACAAACAAGTAAGGAGGAAAGACACTTTAGGGCTTTGAATAAAGGCACCAGACACAAAAAATTAAGACAAAACTGGGGAGTGGAGTACTGGAGGAGGAGAGTTGCAGCCGCAGCTGGGGCCAGCCCCAGGGAGAAGGAGCAGCGCTAGTAGGAATGGGACTGGAGAACCAGGAATGGTGATGACTTGTCTCAGCAGTAGCGGCAGCAGGTGAAGAACCCTCTGAGACCAGAGGTAACTTAGACAAAGAGCAAAATGAAGGAGCAGACGTGTTGTTGGCACTTACACTGAGAGCTGCAAAGTCATAAAAGTGGTATGAAGTGGCGCACAGACAAAAAGAATAGGAGGGGTTTTATCTCTGTTTCTGGAACAACAGAGCTGTCTGGCTGCTGTATGTATAAAGGCTCCAAGTTTAGGAAAAAAAGAAGTTGAAAACAGAGACAAAAGAATTTCATAATGGATGAGATGTGACTTTTTAATGTATATATATTTCTATATACACAAATATATATAGATATGTAGATACACTTAGAATCATAGAATCGTAGAATCACCAGGTTGGAAGAGACCCACCAGATCATCGAGTCCAACCATTCCCATCATCTCTAACCCATGCCCCTCAGTGCCTCATCCACCTGCACCTTAAACACCTCCAGGGAAGGTGAGTCAACCACCTCCCTGGGCAGCCTGTTCCAGTGCTCAATGACCCTTTCTGTGAAGAATTCTTCCTTATGTTGAGCCTGAACCTTCCCTGGCATAGCTTGAGGCCATTCCCTCTTGTCCTGTCCCCTGTCACTAGGGAGAAGAGCCCAGTTCCCTCCTCTCTACAACCTCCCTTCAGGTAGTTGTAGAGAGTAATGAGGTCTCCCCTCAGTCTCCTCTTAATATTTCTATACACACACACATATATAGATACATATATGCACATACACAGAGAGCATTTGCTTCCACTGCAGAGATCAGAACTGTGGTTTTATAAGCTGAACTATTTTAGTGAAGAAACAATCAGTGAATAGCTTAACATGTAGTCATATCCTGATCTAATGGGTTTGAACGTCCAGTGGTAATTCTATACCATAATACAGAAAAATAATTTTATAGGTAGGGCTACCTGTTTAAAGGTGAGATGGGATGCTTGCAGGTACATATGTGTATGTGTCAAGGGGTTCATCATCTAATCTCATTGCAGTGTTTTGCAAATGTGAAAGGAGGTTGTAGAGAGGAGGGAGCTGGCCTCTTCTCCCAAGTGACAGGGGAGAGGACAAGAGGGAATGGCCTCAAGCTCCGCCAGGGGACATTTAGGCTGGAGATTAGGAGGAAGTTTTTCACACAGAGGGTCATTGGGCATTGGAACAGGCTGCCCAGGGAGGTGGTTGATTTACCTTCCCTGGAGGTGTTTAAGGGATGGGTGGATGAGGTCCTGAGAGACATAGTTTAGTGTTTGATAGGAATGATTGGACTCGATGATCCGATGGGTCTCTTCCAACCTGGTTGTTCTATGATTCTATGATTCTATGAAATGTACCACACCTCAGTTATTGGATATGCGAACTTAAAAAAGGTGAATTTTTCTCACAATATTCTCAAGCAACGAGTAAGAGAAGCACGTAATGAGTAAGAGAAGGCAGAAGAAATATCCCTTAGCACCACCTGCCAGCACACTGCAGAGGGAAAGAAAAGAAGGGCAAAGAAAGAGCCAGCAAAAGCAATTAAAAGAACTGATTAGTAAAATGAAGGGATGAAGAAAACTGATAAATAAATACATGTACTACTAGGCAAGTTAATGCTGCTCCTGACGAAGCTTTATTTACGTGGTTGGCCTGCTAATCCTGCTAGACACTGACCTTGTCAGCAGTATTTGTGTAATCTCGGAATAAGAATATGAAGTGCTCTTCTAACTAACACCTCCAGGATGGCTAGATGAGAGTTCTGCATGAGCATCACACATCTAAATGATCCAGGGCATGTTCCTCTCCTCACAGTGAGGATACCAGCCCCTTGTGCTCATGCTACAAAGCAAACGAGGCTGGTGAGGGGTCTGGAGAACAGGACTTATGAGGAGCGGCTGAGAGATCTGGGGGTGTTTAGCCTGGAGAAGAGGAGGCTGAGGGAAGACCTCATTGCTCTCTATAACTACCTGAAAGGAGGTTGTATAGGGGAGGGAGCTGGGCTCTTCTCCCAAGTGACAGGGGACAGGACAAGAGGGAATGGTCTCAAGTTCCACCAGGGGAGATTTAGGCTAGACATTAGGAGGAAGTTTTTCACGGAAAGGGTCATTGGGCATTGGAACAGATTGCCCAGGGAGGTGGTTGATTCACCTTCCCTGGAGGTGTTTAAGGCACAGGTAGATGAAGTCCTGAGGGACATGGTTTTGTGTTTGATAGGAGTGGTTGGACTTGATGATCTGGTGGGTCTCTTCCAGCCTGGTGATTCTATGATTCTATGAAACAAAACAAGCACCTACTGACTCAGGAGGTCACTGCAGCACATTTGGCTCTCAAGTGATTGTGCCACAGGGTATAGATACCAAAACATGTTGGACTGTGAAAAAAATTGAAACTCAGGCAGTGAAAATAGAATTACATATAGGAGAGTGTTGAAGACCTGCTTTCACGGAACATAGAATCATAGAATCACCAGGTTGGAAGAGACCCTCCGGATCATCGAGTCCAACCATTCCTATCAAACACTAAACCATACTACAAATTAAATATTCTTGCACGTTGGAGACAGCCAGACCAGTGGCAGGATGATCTAAAATCTGAACTTCCGTGTGACACAAGCCAAAGAAAGAATGTCGCTTAACACTTCTTGCCTCCATCCTGATCAGGAGTAAAGCTGTGCGCTCACCAAATCGATATTAAAGACCAATTCATGCAAAAAAAACCCCAAACCCAACCCCCAGAATAGCTATTTGTAGCCAATTGAAAGCTTTTTCAAGCTAATTCTGGAGTAGAGATCTATGCAGAAGAGAGAAGTCCGGAAATTTAAAGATGGTCTAGTGGCTAAGGAAAAGCTGCACAAAATATCTAATAGAAAGATTAATAAATGTTAGTCAAAATTGTTGATAAATTAAATTTCAGGGCTCTAATAATCTCACAGAAGAGTCAAACTCAAACAACGATGCATTCTTTTAAGAAGAGGTAATAATCAATATGTATGTGTAAGGTCTTAGGCATGAAGATTCTTCAAGTGTTTGTGCAACAGCTTTTTGGATTGTTCATGGAACAATATACAAAAATCCATCCTGTATAAGAGTGTAGACTCTCCACACACTGCTACCTGACCCTACTTTAATTTTATGTTTAAACCAAATAAACTTTGTGCAGGTTTAACATACCATAGGCAAGAGTGCAAAAGGTTGTTATGATCTTCAACTTGCTTTCTCCAAACGTTAAAACATGCAAGGGGTAGTTTCAGATCAGTTATTCATTTCCGAGCAAATTACTTTCTCTGTGATAACATCCAGCAGTGGAAAGACCAATTTTAGCTACAAAGTTTGCAGAATCTTACAGTCGCGGCTAAATAAAGTTAAAACACTGTCAAAATATAAATGCTTCCTTCAGCTGATTCATTAGTTTGCATATCATAACAAAGACTTTGTGTTCTTGGGTAAGGTTAGTGCCTTGAGGACATCCTGCAGATGTGTGCATTCCAAGCCTGAATTTCTTTAATTTGTTACACAAACATCATTTCTTTTTAAATACTACAAAAAGAGGGACTCTTTGTTGCAGTTAACAACCATCAGCATTAATGGTAGCTGGTCCTGTGATGCTGCTTTTTAGGATACAGGAGGACACCATACTCTAAACAGATGTTTACCCATTAATGAATGTTGCATTTCTCATTAGAAGAGTTTTAATTGGCAGAGGAACCTTGAAAGCGAATGAACTCAGTAAGTCCTGTTTCAAGTCATAAGTCCTGGTGTATTTTGACACATTAACTATTTTTCCCCTCAAGGAAACTGTGAGCTCTAAAAACCCTAAACAAACTCATAGCAGGAAAGTCCAAGACTGGCTTGTATTTTTACGTTTCCCTCCTGCCTTGCATGTGTGTAGTTTAAAGGTACAAGCAAGCACAGATTTTGGCACAGAAAGCACAGAAAAGGCTGAAATTTGGGATTTTTTTGCCTCAGAAAGGCAGCTGTAGCATCGCCCCCTCCAGCAAGACAGTGCCCAGCTGTGCTTCAGATTTGGTGGCTGACTTGGTGTTATTTTACTCCCCCCGTCCCACCACTGGATTTTTGTTTCTCAGAACCACGGTGGGAAAGTGAGGGTGAGGAGACATGCAGCTGGGTGGTGGGAAGAGGCATCACGAGAGTCTGTCCTCTCACGAGCCTGATGCCTGAACTGCCCTTCTCCCCAGCCTCGCAAGTCCCTTAAAACCTCATGGTTCCCCACTACCTCTCCAAAGCCCTGAGCCTCCACCCATACTGCAGGAAGGAAGAAAGAAGGGAAAAAGGACTTTTTTGGTGGCCTCTGAGGGGTTATTTCAAGCCAATTGATCTTATTTCTTCTTAGGACCATGACTGCAGAGGCTTTTTCTCAAGGAGATGTGGCCCCCACCAGCCATTTGGTTTCAGGGCAGGAGAATGGATCAAGAGGATGAGTCCTCTCTGCCCAGGAGGGCTCCCAGATGACAGAATCATAGAATCCATAGAATGACCAGGTTGGAAGAGACCCATCGGATCATTGAGTCCAACCATTCCTATCAAACTCTAAACCAAGTCCCTCAGGACCTCATCCACCTGTACCTTAAACACTTCCAGGGAAGGTGAATCAACCACCAACCTGTGCAGCCTATTCCAATGCCCAATGACCCTTTCTGTGATAAAACTCCTCCTAATCTCTAGCCTAAATCTCCCCTGGCGGAGCTTGAGGCCATTCCCTCTTGTCCTGTCCCCTGTCACTTGGGAGAAGAGCCCAGCTCCCTCCTCTCCACAACCTCCTTTCAGGTAGCTGTAGAGAGTAATGAGGTCTCCTCTCAACCTCCTCTTCATGGGAGAACGATGGGTCACTAGTCTATAGGGTCCCAATCCATTTTCCCAGCCCATGAAGAGGAGAACAAAACCAGTTCAGTTCTCCCAGGGGTTAAAATTGTATCAGTTGATGCTGCACCTCCGCCTGACTGAAGGACCCTGAGCGAACACCCTTTGGGCAGGATCTTGCCCCCTAAACTCTGCTCTCAATGCACCTCTGTGACCTGTTCACACACCGACAAAAACTAGAATGACTCTCCAGGCCAGTTAGTGCATTATCCTAGATGCTGTTAACCACACTAGCCTCAGAGGCTTCACCCACAGGGTTGTCCAGACCTCCAAATAATTTGCCAGGGAAATAAAAAGAACCCACAGGGACTGACGGTGTTTCTGCTCTCAAGATAGCCCAGCCTGCAAGACCAGATGCTTGCTGTCGTGCTCTGTTAGTGCTGCCAGATAGAAGCACAATCAGCCAATGCGGGAGCAATGGAGAAGGCAAACAGACCATACTCCCAATCATGACCCGTGTAATCGCTTTCTCTTTCCCCTTTTATTCCATGGCCTTGCAGATAATAGCGTAACATTTCCTTCTAGAGGAAAGTGGGATGCCTGTGAAACAGAAGCACTGCAGCAAGCAGATGCTGGAAGGATCCTGACAGGAGTTTGACAGGAGGAGCCTGTGATATTAATAGCAGAGCTGAAGAAGGAGAATGGATGCAACTAGAACACTATAGAGATGCTTTAAGAGTTAAGGGTTGTTTAGCCTAGAGAAGAGGAGGCTGAGAGGAGACCTCGTTACTCTATACAACTGCCTGAAAGGAGGTTGTGGAGAGGAGGGAGCTGGGTTCTTCTCCCAAGTGACAGGGGACAGGACAAGAGGGAATGGCCTCAAGCTCCACCAGGGGAGATTTAGGCTAGAGATTAGGAGGAAGTTTTTCATGGGCATTAGAATAGGCTGCCCAGGGAGGTGGTTGATTCACCTTCCCTGGAGGTGTTTAAGGGACAGGTAGATGAGGTCCTGAGGGACATAGTTTAGTGTTTGATAGGAATGGTTGGACTCGATTATCTGATGGGTCTCTTCCAACCCGGTGATTCTATGATTCTATGAGTCTAAATATTGTGACATGCTCATATTTTACAACAGGGGTTTCTACACAGCAGAAGGGACAAGATTCCATGGTCAGACAGTATCCTGCTACATGTATGGCATCTGATGGTTTAGTGGTTTAGTGTTTGACAGGAATGGTTGGACTCGATGATTCGGTGGGTGTCTTCCAACCTGGTTGTTCAGGCTACTCAGGGAGGGAGTTGAGTCAATTTCCCTGGAGGTGTTTAAGGGACAGGTGGAGGAGGTGTTGAGGGACATGGTTTAGTGTTTGATAGGAACGGTTGGACTCGATGATCTGATGGGTCTCTTCCAACCTGGTTGTTCTCTGATTCTATGATTCTATGAAGGCCACTGCAAAATACTCTTACCAACTCAGCTCAGATCGTTAAATGGATGCAGTGACAGGTGTACCTATATGTGCCTATGAATAGCAGCATCACTGCCACTGAACCTAGTCATGTTTACAAATTGATTTTCACTTCCATTTTCATGAAACCTTTGCATAATTACACTTCCTTTTATTAATTCTTCAGGCAGCTTTTGTTAGCACAGGAGACAGATTTTTCATTAAGTCAAATTTAAATGTCATTCATATGAGGGATTTGAAAGTTGGACTAAAGAAGAGGGGTAAAAAAGCAGGTTTATTATCACTGAATCTAGTGCCTAAAGAAACTTTTGCCCAGGGAGGAGGTTGAGTCACCATCCCTGGAGGTGTTTAAGGGACGGGAGGATGAGGTGCTGAGGGTCATGGGTTAGTGTTTGATAGGAATGGTTGGATTAGATGATCTAGTGGGTCCTTTCCAACCTAGCGATTCTGTGATTCCATGATTCTGCATGAGACTAATTAACTAGCTAGTTAAAAACGAAGTCCTAATCAGTAAGGAGAGGCAGACAAAATTATAGCCTTAATATGAGAACAGACCAAAAGTCTGGTCTTCTAAAACTGTGTACCTAAATTCAAGGAAAGTGGAGGGTCCTAATAGACATTAATAAAAAGAAGGCTTTTCATGTTTCTTTTTCTAAATCAAGTATATGCTCAAACAGCTATTCTTTTGCATTGTGAATAGTCAGTGATATTTTTCCACTGCTGGAAAAATGAAGAAAATTAAATTAAAGACATAATGTGCGGATATAATGCTGCTTGGACCTCTTAAAACACTAATCCTAAACTGCTCAGGCATAAATAAGAACATCACCTTACTGATGTCACCAGCAGTACCCTCCCTCTGCAAAAAGGCCAGGATGGCACAGAGGTAGCCAGCCCCAAGACATTCACTCCCTTCTTCAGCGATGGGTTAGTGCTTTTCCAAAGCACTGAGCAGTTGCTTTCTCTGTCTAAAGAGATTTTGGTTTGTGGTGCAGGCTCCGGAGGAACTGGACTAAGCAGAATGGTTCTGACTCCTGCTTGCAAGGTGCCTTTTCCTTCACATTCCCCTTCTGACAAATGATAATAGACCTTTTAAAATGCAGAGTCATTCTGCAGTCTGTGCCCTAGCCTGCCAAAGAGTATCCTGCACGGGGAGCTCTGTTTGCTCCAATGCTGCTCCTTTCATGTAGCTCTGGGAATTGGGATCCCACATTCATTCAAACCTGAGCCCCCAAACTCATTTTTAGGACATAAATGAAAGAGGACATCTCTCTTCCCATGAAGAGAGAGCACATTATAGGAGAGCACATCTTTGAGAAAGAGCACATTATAAAAGCCTTAGACATATTAGGTGTTTTATTGCAGACAGAGCCACTTGGATTTTTTGTGACAGGTGTAGTGCTCAGAGGGATCGAGAAACCCTGGGACTTCAGAGGGTCTCAGTTTCCGAAGCACATCTCAAAAAGAGATGACTTGTTACCCTCTGGTTGTTCTTTTTGTCTTCACCCCTTCCCTCCCACCCTCTTCTCCCAAGTTACAAATATCTTGGGAAAAGAACACACTCTGCTGGAAATGACTTTAAAATACCAGGACAAGCCAGCTGTGAGGTTGTGTTTTCGATAGGCTACAGCGCTATGCGTCTGATTTAGGAATAAATCTCAACGTGCAAGTCAGGCAGCCACACACTTCAGACAGACAAAGGGTTATAAGGTAAACACAGCTCAGCACTTTTATGTACAGGATGGAAAAAAACCACTTCTCTTTGTCCTTATAAACGACATTCCCTATTTGACCCTTCTTGGGGGAAATGAGGGTTAAACTCTACTATATTTTAACAGGCTAAAGTTACAGGTAGAAAATGCATCATGCAAATTTCCTCTAAGAAAATACTGTCCCTGCATCTCTCTGAAACTACATGATCGAAGAGACACAAACTCTCATATTAATATACCATCATTTCAGTTGAGAGGGGTCTGATGGTCCTGATACAAGCCCCACCATAGTCTTTCCTATTAATGTAAGATCTTGCCTTCAGAAAAGCCCTTCCTGCAGTATTTTGAACTCTGTATGTATTATTATAAGGCAAATCAGAGTGTGATTGTCTCTCAGTTAATGATGTAGCAGGGGGTGGCATTTTGCCAGGTTTAAGTGAGATTCCTTTCAACTTGCAGCTTTTAAGACCCACCTGGACAACAATAATTAAAAGGAATAGCAAATGAAGTGCATTAGGAAGGGGAAATGATTTACTAACCAGGGGGAGAAATAACTTATTAGAAAAGAAAACTTTTCCTTTAAGCCGAGAGAGTCATATTACCTCTTTCACAAATCATTTGCTCTGTTACTGGTAACCCGTTTTCTAGCTTTTCCTTCTCCACGAAAATCTGCCTGCCCCACGAGTCTGTGGCCGCTTCTTTCCCTGAGGCACCATTCCCTGGTACATGGGGCCCATCCTGGCATGAATTTTCTGTTCCTGCTCAAGAAGAGTTTCTTTTTCCTGAAAAATTATTTTGGGACAGGGTGGAGGAGCGGAATAAAGAGCCAGAGCAAGTGTTCTCATGCTCGTTAATGACAGAAATAATGACGAACACCTAGATAGCACAGTCTGATGCAGAGGACTTTCCCCAGGCTGCCGTTCACAAACCAAGCCAAAAGCATAACGCTTAAGCCAATCGACCGAAATTGAAATGCAAGAAGTCACCAATCAAATAGGAGACAGGTTGCTGCATTTTCCCGTCAGATGAGCAAGCAAGAGCAATATTGAAATCATCCAAATTACTGTTTATTTCTCTGAAAATATTTTTCTGGAACACATTATTGGATCTCTGCACCATAGTTGTATGCGAGACCCTCGTGTCCGTGATCATTAAAAAAGCCCATGTTTATTAAAATTCAGTCACGGAGGCACAACATAGCACGCAATTATAAACACAAAACAGATGCAATACCATCTTCTCTCTAGTCGGCGAAGATTGCAGTCTGCAAAACCATGGAAATTTGTGTCCCTGATTTAATGGTTTAAAATGCAGGAAAGCTGTTTACATTCACTGTCAAAATGTTTGCATTACATATGCTCACTGCCCCTGTAGTGGAAATATTTTTCCACTAACATTGCAGAATAAGCACAAAATGAAGATGCAACCACTCTTGCTAACAAAGTGCTGGCATAATGCAGTTTCACCTCTGCTAAAACACTTGCTAATGACTCATCACACTGCGCTAGTTTTTCCCTTTACCTTGGATTGACTTCTTGAGAAATTTAGTGTGATGCTACCATCTTGATAATTGTGATGCTAACATTTTGATAGGAATGGCTGGACTTTTGATAGGAATGGCTGGACTCGATGATCCGATGGGTCTCTTCCAACCTGGTGATTCTATGATTCGATGATTCTATGATCTTCAACTCCCCACTGGTCAGATAGGCTCCTCTACAATAGTACAGACACTGTTTTCATGTCCCAAGAACAATTAACAATACAGATTTTTTTTATTTTGTTAAGTCCTTTACTGCAAACTTCAGATTATACAACTGAATTTGGAACAGGTACAAACACCTTCCATCACATATCATAGAATCATAGAATCATAGAATCACCAGGTTGGAAGAGACTCACCGGATCATCGATTCCAACCATTCCTATCAATAATATGTTTAGGATCAGATAGGTAAGCTGGATATTTTGGATATTATGGTTGGACTTGATGATATGGTTGGACTAGAAGATCCGATGGGTCCCTTCCAACCTGGTTGTTCTGTGATTCTGATTCTGTGATTTTTTAAATCTCACATCAGTGAACATACATAGCAGGCATATAAAATTCTGCTACTAGCAAGTATTTTAAACGTTTATCTAAACACATAGACACAGTGTGGGTAATGCTTAAATTAATTGCTATGACAATCAGAGTTTGTCACAAGTCTGCAAGAATTCATTTAATTTACATTTGTACTATCCAGACTTGCCTATTTTTACTCATGTATTCCTCAGCTGCAACAGGACTGTCCCAAGATTAAGCATGTGTGCAGACCCAGAACCAAAGTTATAGTGTTTCATATTAGCTGTAGAATAAGATTGAGATATTCTTGCTATGTGGTCACTTGCAAATATTTTCTTTCTACAGAGAAGCAGCTGGTGTACCAGTACAACAAAAAAAGCAGGTATGTTCGATCCAAAGCATACCAAGTTCATTTATATTTTGTTTATCAGGGATCGCTGATACTTTTGTTTCATCGTAAGCAGCTAAATCAAATGTATGAAATACTTAGCAATGATGAAATCTTATGCAAGAGTTTTCCACAGTTAAACCTTATCAAGAAAAGTACATTGTTTAGTCAAATGCACACTGTGAAGGATTTGCAGTTTTGTTTGCTTAGCTTTTTCCCTGCGTGGTTTCTTCGCTTTTAAAGAAACAAGATGAGTTACATCTGAGCAAGTTGAGTGAATTCTGCAGATATTTGGCTTGAGCTGAAGCCTCCTCTTGACTATGCTAAAAAGTTTGTTGTCAAGAATATTTACTAACACATTCTCAAGCTGCCAGTCTACAGCCAGCCAGTAGCTGTTAACAACAATTTACCTTCAGTTAAATAAAAAAAAAAAATAAACAAGACTAACTTTCCCTACTTAAGTCAAATACTGCTTGACTGGAAGAATCTTCTGCCTACCTGGTTTGACAAGGATGCTGCAAAACCAGGGTCTTCAGCCTGCAGTTCAGGAAATTTTCATATAAGTTTAGAGGCTTGACTATACCACAACAACGCAGCATTATAATGTGTTTAAAGTGTATTATCCCCATCAGTCAAAGTTTCAGATGGCTAGACTATGCGAATGATTGCTACACACACAGACAGCAACACGGATTTCTTCCACAACTTTGTTTAATAAGTATGAACCAGGCTTTCTGTCTTCTCAACTGGGCATCCACACTATGTGTTTTCACTGTGAATGGATTCAGTTAACAACTCTAATCTGTTCCTCATGGGGTAGTACAAAACATTTTGGAGACTTTCATATTCCATTTCTGAAGGTCTCTAAACAATGTTCAAAAACATACATATTCAAAAATGCATATTTTGCCTGTCGGCTGATGCTCACATTACATCCAGAGGGTATACGGGTATTGAAACAAACCTGACTCATATTTGAATTGCACGTACACTGAGATTAATGTATTTTAACGTACTAAAAATGCAGTCCCCAGAGATGAATATGCTGACACAGATTTTCAGTTGCTTGGACTGCGAATCTGTCCCTCTGCATTCAGATGAACTGCTCTTTGTCCTACCCTTTGCTGGTGGAACAGTCTGGGGTGTTTCCAGAGAGTTTCTCCTGTATCCAGTTACTCAAGACACCTTCTGAGAGAGAAAATACCATTTGCATTGGAAATTATTCACCTGTTTCCCATATTGAGATGTCATAAATTAAGCTAAGGATGTCATAAACAAGCTCAGGATTACTATGTGTTTATGCTTTTAAGTTAACCACCTTCTAAAAGAACATGAACAGCTCTTTTCATAGAATCATAGAATAACCAGGTTTGAAGTGACCCACTAGATCATCGAGTCCAACCATTCCTATCAAACACTAAACCATGTCCCTCAGGACCTTGTCCACTCGTCCCTTAAATACCTTCAGGGAAGGTGAATCAACCCCCACCCTGGGCAGCCTCTGCCAGTGCCCAGTGACCCTTTCTGTGAAAATTTTTGTCCTAATGTTCAGACTAAACCTACCCTGGTGGAGCTTGAGGCCATTCCCTCTTGTCCTGTCCCCTGTCCCTTGGGAGAGGAGCCCAACTCCCTCCTCTCCACAATCTCCTTTCAGGTAGTTGTAGAGAGCAATGAGGTCTCCCCTCAGCCTTCTCTTCTCCAGGCTAAACACCCCCAGCTCTCTCAGTCGTTCCTCATAAAGCCTGTTCTCCAGCCCCTTCACCAGCTTTTGATACAGAGTATGTCAATTTTGTATTTGTGGCATTTTTCTCAAAGCTTTTTCTCTTAAATATTTGAAGAGGCAGGGAGACAGCAAAAGTGCATTGGTAACACCTGAGGAGATATACACAAAATGTCTAAGATGAGAGGTACTTGGTTTGCTGTTTTGCCACAAGTTCCGAAGTTAGAACAGGGTCACTTATTCAACTACTCTCAGAGTGACTTATGCGTTTGTGCTGAAGTGCTATAGCCAACATGACCTAAGGTAGAAATTTTAGTGTTTCCCCTGGGCACAGGTTTGAGTTTTGGAGAGTTCCGGGGTTCAAGTTGCTAAATTGTGAAGTACATACTTGCCTGAGGGCTCGATAAAAAATTCTAATTAAAGAATTTATGCAAACACTATAAACTCAGTAACATCAAAATCTTTATAGACATAGTAGTGTTTGATAGGAATGGTTGGACTCGATGATCCGATGGGTCTCTTCCAACCTGGTTGTTCTATGGTTCTATGATTCTTTGACTGACCATTCTAAGAGGAATTTTAAAAAATCAAAGGCATTTTGTCTCGACAGTCTCCTAACAGATTGCTCTTCATTTTCCTGCTCAAAATACCATCTCATTCTGAGAGGACTGAAATCAAATTCCTTTTCCATTTCAAAGAACAGTTCACAAGACCTAAACTTGTCTGTTTGTTTGCTAGTTACTTTAACCAGGGGCAGAGTGATTGGAACTAGGTGATCTTTAAGGTCTCTTTGAACCCAAATTATTCTATAATTCTATTATACATATATATGTGTACATATATATTTGGGCTACAAGACTGAACTGAATTTCTTCTGGGAGAAGTCTGGTTGGAAAACTGCCAGGAGGAGAGGGACCTGGGGGTGTTGGTCGACAGCGACTGAACATGAGCCAGCAGTGTGCCCAGGTGGCCAAGAAGGTCAATGGCATCAGAAATGGTGTGACTAGCAGGTCCAGGGAGGTGATTCTCCCTCTGGACTCAGCACTGGTGAGACTGCTCCTTGAATACTGTGTTCAATTCTGGGCCCCTCAGCACAAGAAGGATATTGAGGCTCTGGAGCGAGTCCAGAGAAGAGCAACAAAGCTGGTGAAGGGATTGGAGAACAGGTCCTGTGAGAAGCATCTGAGAGAGCTGGGGGTGTTTAGCCTGGAGAAGAGGAGGCTGAGAGGAGACCTCATTACTCTCTACAACTACCTGAAAGGAGGTTATAGAGAGGAGGGATCTGGGCTCTTCTGCCAAGGGACAGGGGACAGGACAAGAGGGAATGGCCTCAAGCTCCGCCAGGGGAGATTTAGGCTGGAGATTAGGAGGAAGTTTTTCACAGAAAGGGTCATTGGGCATTGGAATAGGCTGCCCAGGGAGGTGGTTGATTCCCCTTCCCTGGAGGTGTTTAAGGCACGGTTGGGTGAGGTCTTGAGGGACTTGGTTTAGTGTTTGATAGGAATGGTTGGACTCAATGATCCGATGGGTCCCTTCCAACCTGGTTGTTCTATGATTCTATGATTCTTTGGTGACATTATATAAATCCATTTTTTCTAGTTGCGGAGTTCTGTGATTTATCCACTTGTATACCCCTGAAGGCTTTTTGTGAAGACAGACCAATGTCATGAAGGCAGGTCTGGAGAGCAGTCTTTTTCCCTCTGTCACTGCAAATACAGGTTGAAAAGATTCCTTTCAGGTCTCCAACCCATCAGTCTCCTAGGAACACCAACTGCAAAACTCCAGCATAGAAACACAGCATAATTTTTTGTCCCGTGGCAGTCTAGTTTATCTATGGTCAATATTGCATTTCTCAGCAAACCAAAACATGCAATCATTGCACACAATAACGGAGAGTGAAATTTATGAATTTCATATGCTCAGAAGTACATTAATAAATAAAACAATCCATTTGTAATGTCCAACCAGATTTGTTGCTGAGTGGTTTTTATGTCCTAATACGTTTTTCAGTTAGCCTTGAAAGTTAGAGCATGTTAGAACCTTTAAAGTTTACTGGGTCCAGTCTATAATCAAACTTTAGCCATAATTGTGCCTCATTGATCCAATATATGAGGAAGAATGTCCTCAAAATAAAAATTCTCCACTTATACTCACTTAAAAAAGGTGTTTAAATCAACATAAGCAACTCAGCATCTCATAGGGCAGGATTAAAGTATTATAGAAAATACTTCATGGACAGCCAGAAAAGGTAGAGGCTATGTATGTTTTAAAAAGGAAAGGCCAAAAAAAAGAGAAGAAAACTTACATTTAAAGCTATAACTGCATCTATCTACTTGATAGATCTGCTGTAACTCTCTTCCTTTACACTATACATAGCAACAATTAATCATTCTCCCTTCCTTCAAGATGGTATCCAAGTGACAAGAGAAACTAGAGAATTAATAAAAATATAACAGAGATCTGATTTAAGTGTCTCTTATGTCAACTAAAATAATTTCCTTCCAATGCACAGAGTGGTTGTGACGGGAGAGCTTAGGTCTATTGAAGGTGGAAACAATATCAGAAAGGAAATAAAGAAAAATTGACTAATGTGACATTTGAGCATAATATTTAAAAGAAGCAATATGAATTATTGATCTCACTTGTTAATAGCGAGATAAATTTCTCCCAAAACCAGTATTTCTGAATAAAAAAATCCTTTCTTTTATCGTTGAAAGGTTCTTTGCAAGGATAAAGTGATTGCAGACTAAAGCAACTTCATGTGTGCAGGGGAGGGGTTGAGAATCACAAAGTAGCTGGCAGGATGAGGACCTTTGTTTGAACTTCAGAACAACTTTGCCTGGCGAGGTTTGTCTTAATTTAACTAGAGAATTTCAGGGTTGGTGGCAATAAACGGTCACTTACTGCTGCTTTGTTTCCTTCACCATTTGTTAACAGGATCCAGGATTACCTTCCAGCACTGGGTGGGACACACACACACACACACACACACGCACACTCTCTCAAAAATGAGTATATTGGTGTGTCTCTTTGAGAAGTGTAGGTAGAGACATGACAGTTTCTATGGTAACAACAAGACTTTTTTATTACTAACAGAAAAATAGGTGTTGAGATAACCTTTTGCAGACTGCCAGTGCATAGGTTATTTCTAGTCTCGGTTTTCAATTAACACACATTTATAATAATTTGTAAATAGTGGGACAGCCTTCTTTAGGAGTTGTACACTTCTCAGGTGTGTAATGAGAGGTGTTGAGTTTCAGGTATGTATTAGGAAAAAAACGCTGTAATGAGTCAGAGGAAAAATATTCTGCGGGGAATATGCTCTCTGTGAGATTCTCATGGTATTATTTTTATAACACGGTGATTAATTTATTGTTCATCACAAGAATTCGCATCTGAGTTGAAACATTAAGGAAAGTTCAAATAAACATGTTGAAATCGCAGCTTGATACCTGATGGTGGTTTGGGGTTTATGTAACATAAAGAAATCGTATTTTTGGTAGGTCAATAACTAGCATTAACTCAGATTTGTCATTATTTATCGTTATGCATGTTATTTCATAGGCAAAATAATATGACCAGACAAGGCTTCTGTCTGCTGCCTGAATGGGGTACAGGAATTGCTTATAGAGAGAGATCCCAGCTGGGACAATTCTCCGAGTTAGAGGGCAAAACCAGTGGTTCACATGCACATCATTTCCTGAGAAGCTCACATTTTATAATAACCTTTATTTAGGCTAGACATTAGGAGGAAGTTTTTCACGGAAATGGTCATTGGGCATTGGAATAGGCTGCCCAGGGAGGTAGTTGATTCACCTTCCCTGGAGGTGTTTAAGGGACAGGTAGATGAGGTCCTGAGGGACATGGTTTAGTGTTTGATAGGAATGGTTGGACTTGATGATCCGATGGGTCTCTTCCAACCTGGTGATTCTATGATTCTATGATTATCCTCACTATGGGGTTTTTATCCCTCATAAATGGGGTCAGTCATTCCTCAGCTCTAATTCATGGAAGGAGGGCACACACAGCTTGAAAACATCCCCAGAACTACAGGTAGGAAGATGACTTGGTGGTTTTTTTCTGAACTTTGAGCCTGTAATGCACTGTTTGATTAACAGAACCCAAAATGTTAGTAGATTTACAGTGCTTTTACTCCTTTTTCAAGCCCATTGATTTGAGAGAGGCTTTGTGCAGGCAACCTTGTAAGCGGTTAGAGCAAGGTCTGCAGCATCTCAAGGTTTGTAACCTACCCCTTCTCCCAATCTTGTAAATAATGCTAATAACAGTCCAGCCATCCTCTTTTTCTTTATGGAACAATATGTTGGCTTAATTGCCTCTTACGAGAAAGAAGTCCTGCTCTCTGTATTTGAAGCAGTGCCAGTTGTTTCAAGCTACTGGAAACTCTAAACTGAGCTGCCATTACTTCTTGGTAGAAAATATTTTTAAAAGTCGGTCATTGTTCATGGATAGCACTTATTCGGTCCCATTACAGTGCTCTCTCAACAAATTGCAGCTTTCAATGTGATAATTTTTGACAGAGGTAAACATTATTTTACAGACACATAGTCTTGTATCATAGAATCATAGAATCATAGAATCATAGAACAATCAGGTTGGAAGAGACCCACTGGATCATCGAGTCCAACCATTCCTATCAAACATTAAACCATGAATGTTTGTTGAATAATAGAGTGATTTTGGTACGTAGAGAATTTTTTCCTCTTAAAATTGAGATATAATGAGTAATTAAGAGATAAAATGACCAAGAAGCAGCAAATAAACAGTAATTGCCTTAATATACCTCATTAGTAATATTAGTAAAAGTTCTTAGCAGTTATTATTGGCTACATATTTCATATTAGGAAAGCACATCTTGCTGCCCAGGTCTTCACATTGCAATCACCCACACAGTTCATAAAGAGGTTTTGCCACGTGCCTTTGTGCTTACATTTCCTAAGCCTTTCTTCTCCCACCTGAAGGAATTTCTCTCCTTTATAAACACTCATAGCCATTTTTTAAACAGCGATCAGCAGTCATAAGATTAAGGTTTTTAGGCCATTAACATCTGACCTAATCATAAGTCATTTCCACTATCCTCTTTTGTGTGAGCACCGTATTTTCTTCTATTACCTCCAGCTAGCACAGAGAACAGCTAAATCATTCGTTGTTACTGTCTAGGTCGTCATGAGTCAGAGGAGCGAAGAGGTAGGCTGAGTCTTTAAAAGCCACAGTTAGCACTGCAACAGCAACTGAACATCTGTATACAGTGACCAGGTTGAAATGTCTTTTTTTGGCTTTTCAATAAGTCACGTGGCTTCCCAGATTATTAAGCAAAATACCCTTATGATTCACCAGTGCCATTTCTGTCTAGGTGTTCAGAAGGTGAAAAGAAAAAGAAGAAGAAAAAAAAATCAAGTGTCTCCTAAAGTCCTACTTCAGGGCAGCTCACTCAATTAGTCAGTGACTTTCATTTCTTTCATTCCCCTGAAGCAAATCTCTTAGGTACCTCAGTGATGTCAACTTTCTTCATTGTTTTCCCTCAGGCCGAAGAGATTGACGGAGAGTAACTGAGAGGAGTTGCAACCTTTCTCCCTTCCTCACTCCACAATCCCTGCACTGCCACCTGAACCTTGTCCTGCTGCCTTTAGGCAAGGAGGATGGGCTGGGAATGTTGCTTGCCACAGCTCAAAATCCCACCCTTGACTGGTGGTCCCATACCTGTGCAACCAACTGCATGAGGCTCTTTTCAGCAGTCCACAAGGGCTGGAGGACCTATGTGACGTGACAGAAGGATCATACGAATCCACAAAAGGCAAAACCCAAAGAAACACAACTGCATAGTTAGCAACTGAAGAAACTTTCAAGAAGAGACATGGTCAACAAGACTATATACAAACTCCAGCAAAGATCCAAGATGATATTGAGCCACGAAGCTGGTGAAGGGGCTGGAGAACAGACCCTATGAGGAGCGGCTGAGAGAGCTGGGGGTGTTTAGCCTGGAGAAGAGGAGGCTGAGAGGACACCTTATTGCTCTCTACAACTACCTGAAAGGAGGTTGTAGAGAGGAGAGAGCTGGGCTCTTGTCCCAAGTGACAGGGGACAGGACAAGAGGGAATGGCCTCAAGCTCCACCAGGGGAGATTTAGACTGGACATCAGGAGGAAGTTTTTCATGGAAAGGGTCATTGGGCATTGGAACAGATTGCCCAGGGAGGTGGTTGATTCACCTTCCCTGGAGGTGTTTAAGGCACGGGTAGATGAGGTGCTGAGGAACATGGTTTAGTGTTTGATAGGAATGGTTGGACTCAATGATCCGATGGGTCCCTTCCAACCTGGTTGTTCTATGATTCTATGATATTTTCAAGCTCTGGACACATTCTTGAACTGCTGTAGCAATATTGCTGAATCTCATGGAATTGTTGTATATATATAGATCTGCGAAAGATGGAAAACTAAGCAAAAAAGCCAGGCATGAAGTGCACAGAGCTCTGTTCATCATGAAAGACAAGCAACAGTCAATAAATGGAACAAATTCTTACTCTGCAGAAGAATCTCCGAAATTTCTCCTGTAAGAAACTTTCTGGTGATTTTAAGGTATAATTATCTTTCTTTCACACTTCTTACGCTTACCCCAAAGCACTTCTAGTCTGGTGTTACTTGGGATGGAATTGATATTATTTCCAGCTTAGGAATTTGGGAAAACATTAATACCTAGCCCTAAAAATCCTTCTATACATGGCTAGCTTTATAGCACACATAGTAGCTCTGTTGGCTCCCATGAGGTTTGACTAAAGGTTGCATAAGTATATAGGCACCAATTGGAGGCATCAAGCAGCCACTAACAGCAGCAGAAACTCCTTTCTTATAATAAAACTCAAAAAATAAGAGTCATCTTGACTCTGTAACTTGGAATCAATCAAAAACAAGTAGTAAAAAAACCACCAGGAATTAATGAAACGGAGCGGCAAATTGATTGAGGAATGAGAACTGTGTTTGCTACAAGAAGGGGGAGATCAAATAAGTAGTAAATGTAGTGGTGATGAAAACTTCCTCAAAGGTATGATCACGGGGCATTTATACAGCACTTATAAAATCATTCAAAACTCAATATGAAACCTAAGGAGCTCAATTTATATTTCAGAAATAATTTTTCAAATTATCAGGGCAGTGTCAAAGGAATTTTTTTTTTCTGTCAGAATGCCAGGATGGTTTAAGTCAGATTGAGAATCACCTGCCAGAAATGCACTGTTTTCTCCCTAAATAAAAAGAAACAAACAAATACAAGAGTTAGGCTTTCTGGGTGCATGCAATTTGACACAAAACCCATTTGAAACTATGTCCCAGACCTCAGCATTAGCTCTTGGCTTCTCTGCACTGAAGAAGAAAATGAACTGGTTTAAGAAATGCATATGAAATTTCCCATCTGGCCAACAACATGGATGTTTCTGCTTCCTGTGACAATCTGAAAATGCTTTAAAATCAGTGTTTGTATCTAAAAAGCCAACCCTTCCACAGCTAAGGTGGCCCTCCCTGCCTCCCTGGGATATAAATTAAGACAATAAAGTAGAGTTGAAAATCATTTTTTAAGGTGCACAGATACATTATATGTGCTTTGATAACTGCTTTTTAAAATCCATCTTCTTATACTGATACAAGTACTTAATTTCAAAGTGTTTTCTTTCCCCCCTCCACCAAGGAGCATTCAAGAATTGGGTTTAATGCATATAAATCCGTTGTTTATATCTCTTTGCTAATCAGCTTAGCATTGCTAAATACATGTGTCACGTGAAGGTCTACTACTACAATACTTCACTTTCAAAGTCTTCAGGTACTTTGGAAAAACTGACGATGTTATGACAGACAGGTAAAGAGCACCATAAACCTGTCTGCTAGATGCAGCGTATGCAGAAGCAATTTGCCTTCTAAAACTCTGAACATGATATTCTCTAATATTTCCTGGCAGATCTTCAGTAGCTAGAAAATAAGCATTTCCATATGTAAGAAAATATTCCTTTGAAATGTAGATTTTTCTTTACAAGGAAGGAACATGGGGAGAATTGCATTTTTAAGCTAAGGGTTCATTATTATTTATTTTTCTGCTTTGAAAATTGTTGTGCGTTCCCCATACAGCACTTAGGTGGCAACTGCAATTCTAGTATGAGCTAAATTACTCTCAACGAACCTCCTAGCTGTCTTTGTCCACTAAGAATTATCTCTCAATAAACAATTTTTGGCTAATACTTTAGCTCCTCATCGAATACTTGGATTACGATAAATTTATTATACTGTGGCATACATTACTGCATTTATCTAAAATTTAAAATACATTCACAGCGTTGTCTCTCTGTTCCACGGCTTTTATAGGGTGTTTTCCCCTTTAAGGAAAGCAGTTTAAAATGGTTGCTAGTCATCTCAGTTGCTGCAACCACATGATGCAATCTATTGTCAAATTAGTGGGTGGCAGCAAGTGGAAACAGATTTCACCAGCAATAAAGCCTGTCACATGATTTCATCTGCTCACAGTCATACAATCTCTTAGCCTGTTCCTCCTGTTTGATCCCAAGGCCCTGTCCACACGGAAGCTGATCTTTTCTATCTTAAACTCGACTGATAAATAACAGGGTTTATCTGTGCCGTTGGTTTCCCACCAAGTGGCATTTTGGAATTCTACAGGGAATGAAACCGTTTAGCACAGAAAATTTTACACATTTTTTGTTTTTAAGAAGTGGGCCAAATGCACAGATGTTTTGCCAAGTCAGAAGTAAACTTAAGCAAAACAGAAATAAAATATCTGCGAAAAAAACCCAAATCTAATTAGTCTTCTAAAAGGTTATAATTCTAAAGGTTTAGCCCACTCTACATATTTATAATATGCAAATGAAAACTGTATGGGCAGTACAAATAAAGCAACCTCATTAGCATTAAGTTAGCAGTAATCACATATGAATCAGCAAAAATACAGAGATGGAGCAAAGGCAGAGAACAACTTCATACAAAAAGAGCTACAGATTTGGCATGTAAATGGACAATTAAAATATTTCTAATCAGAAGTACTTTAGTTTTCTTACAGAACAATGTTATCAGACTCATAGAATCATAGAATCATAGAACAACCAGGTTGGAAGAGACCCATCGGCTCATCGAGTCCAACCATTCCCATCAAACACTAAAACATGTCCCTCAGCACCTCGTCCACCCGCACCTTAAACACCTCCAGGGAAGGTGAATCAACCACCTCCCTGGGCAGCCTCTGCCAGTGCCCAATGACCCTCTGTGTGAAAAACTTCCTCCTAATCTTAAGTGCCATTAAAGTTAACATCACAAATACAAAGCCGATCAGATGTTCTTAGTTCTTTCTAACTCTATGAAATATCTTCAGCCCCAGTTGGTCCAGGAGAACAAACAAATTCCAGGTCCCACGGCCAAGGTCTTGGAAATCCACTTTCACCTTGTAACGATACTGTGAGGAAAATTGTCAAATGGGAATCATAGACACAGTGGTAAAAAACTTATTAGAAAACCACAGGGAGGTTGACAGGATAGAAGACAGATGTTTGCCTTACCCTTCTCTAGACCATACTTGAAAGCCAACTGAAGCAGTGGAAGGGACTCAAGGGCTCTCCCACCCTTGTACAAGGCATTGTCTGTTTCCTAAAAGCCTTCTGGAAGAAAGCAATTGTCTTGTGCACCAGCAACCTACAGGAAAGAACATTTGTCAAGGAATGCAAATTCTCTTCCAGCTCATAGAATCATAGAATCACCAGGTTGGAAGAGACCCATCGGATCATCGAGTCCAAACATTCCTATCAAACACTAAACCACGTCCCTCATCAATACTAAGGAAATGTGGTTTTCCGTAGCCCCATGCTCAGGGCTCAACCTTTAACAAAACAATACTGCAGAAGTAATTGCCTGTGATACTGCTCTACTGTAACTATCCCAGTTTGAAATGAGGACAAGTGTCACATTCTTCCAAAATAGCTCCTGGCACCCTGGACTGCTAGCTGAACATTGATTATTCGTGAATAATCTGATTCCCACTTAATAGGTCAGTCAGTTAAATTAAACATAAATATTTGTGCTGTCAAATAACATTCAAAGGCCAACGCATAAATTTTTCTGGAGAGGTAAATGTCACAGACTTCATTTTTGGAGAACTGCAAGGTAATGAGTAGATCAATAGGATCACCATTTCCTTAACAACTATGGAAATGCTAGATACAGTGCACAGCACATGTGTGAGTTTCTCAGTCCTTACTCTGATCAGTTTTGACTACAAAGGGAATCTGGCAAGAAAATAGATGTCATAATACCTAATGATGCATCCCCTATAAACTCTTTCCAGAGTTTTTTGTTCTCTTGCAGTGTAGGAAATTAGGGAAAAACATGGAACACTGGATCTAAATATGGCTTCGATTCAGAAAAACTCTGAAGCATGTGCTTGGCTTTGCTTAGGTCTTAAACTCCACTAAAGTTAAGCATGTGCTTAGATGTTTTGTTGGTGTATCTGCCAGGTTCAATGTTAAAGCTACTTTATTAGTAAGGTAGTTCCACATACAGAAAGAAGTACAATAAACTTAAGAGATTATGTAAGACACTTTTATATAAAAGGCACTTTTTTTTAATCATAGTTGGGGAGAAGGGTCTTCCAAGAGGTGATGGATTCCAGGGACAAATATTTTCTGAAAATATCCTGCTCTCAAGATCTCCTAGGGCTTTACAGGTGGAGTTATTCATCTCACCACACAAAGGATGTTGAGGCTCTGGAGAGAGTCCAGAGAAGAGCAACGAAGCTGGGGAAGAGGCTGGAGAATAAGAGGAGCGGGTGAGAGAGCTGAGGGTTTTTATCCTGGAGAAGAGGAGGCTGAGGGGAGACCTCATTACTCTCTCCAACTACCTGAAAGGAGGTTGTGGAGAGGAGGGAGCTGGGCTCTTCTCCCAAGTGACAGGGGACAGGACAAGAGGGAATGGCCTCAAGCTCCACCAGGGGAGGTTTAGGCTGGAGATTAGGAAAAAAATTCTTCACAGAAAGGGTCATTGGGTAGTGGTAGAGGTTGCCCAGGGAGGTGGTTGATTCACCTTCCCTGGAGGGGTTTAAGGGACAGGTGGACAAGGTGCTGAGGGACATGGTTTAGAGATTGATGGGAATGGTTGGACTCAATGATCTGATGGGTCTCTTCCAACCTGATTGTTCTATGATTCTATGATTCTATGACAGAAGTCTCCAGTCTGAGTTAAAGGTCCTTTTTTTTTTTTGTCTATGTAGTCATTCATGTAAACAGATCTGTATTTAATTGTATTTAATTTCATTTCAAACATATCTGTATTTCAAGCAGTCGTTCTTGTAAACACATCTGCTTGCAAAAAATATTTATGCAAGAAGATCAAGTATTTGCTCATCTAAGGACCCATTCTGTATCGGTAAATAGCTGTTTACATGTACGGCTGAAAAATAGGGAAACACAGGTATGCAAGTGACTGAAACCCTGACAGACCTTTCCTTACAGCTGGAAGAAAGTCAGCAGGTAAGAACTATGCAATCAGAAGTCCACAGTCATGTGTGCATTTGGAATTAGTTCTAAAGGCTCCACAGAAAGAATGTACTGCAGTAAACATTTCATAGGCACTAATTCTGTCCAGATCTATTCGAAGCACATCCCCTTCTGAAGTTCCACTAATATATTTTGGATTGAGAGGAAAACCATCAAATCATTTCTTCAGAAAATTGTCAAAACAACATTGATATTGAGACACACGGAGTGGAAAAATATCAAGATTTTATTCACTCAAGAGAAAAAAACCATAAATAATGAAGAACTAAGAGTAAAATCTGGCTCTCGGTATTTTAAAACAAAACAAAAAAAACTGAACATGAGCTTGTTGCCATAGAGAGAACCTTTTACTTTCAACCACAATTGCAGATGTGGTGGGGTTGAAGTGAATATGTGTGTCTGCTGATATTAAACATCTATGTAAAAGATGCATAAAAGTGATCTGAGATATTTTTCCCCTCAAAAAATTAGATAATTGTGAGTTCTGCACTGGCTGTCGAAAAGAATATAGGAGCATTCCACAAATAACTGAGATGCAAGTAACCTTAAACAAAACATAAGAGTTGGCCAAACAGTAGTGCTTGTTTACAGATAATACATTAAAAGCAGTAAAAGAAAACATGCATTAAACAATAGTCAAATGTAAAGAATTTACACATAGTTGCCTGATCTTTGTGTGTGGAAAACCGTGAAAAACACTCTGTGGTGACTAACGAGCGGCAAAGAGGAACACATCTCACCTCTTGGTGTAGTAAAGAAAATTCACTGCCAGATTGTCCTTATGTCGTTCCCCACAAATATCAGTGGGGTTTTTGTCATGTTTAAGTCTCTCCAGCTGTAAATAAAGCTAAGTGCTCAGGTCTTCCTTAGTACAACAGATAGACTAGCATGGTTAAAAAGGCCCTGATGCTTGAAGATATTAATACTTTAACGCTTAGATTGCAGTAGCACAGAGAGGCCACTGATTGAGACCTCGTTGTGTTCTAGGTGTAAGGCAAAAAACAGGAGAAGTAAGTCTCGCCTCCATAGAGTTTAGACTCATTCATATGTTCCCAGCAGACAATTTCTGTACCATTCTCCCTCTGTACTCAGCACTGGTGAGACCGCTCCTTGAATCCTGTGTTCAGTTGTGGGCCCCTCACCATAAGAAGAATGCTGAGGCTCTTGGAGTGAGTCCAGAGAAGAGCAACGAAGCTGGTGAAGGGGCTGGAGAACAGAACCTATGAGGAGCAGCTGAGAGAGCTGGGGGTGTTTAGCCTGGAGAAGAGGAGGCTGAGAGGAGACCTCATTGCTCTCTACGACTCTCTGAAAGGAGGTTGTAGAGAGGAGGGAGCTGGGCTCTTCTCCTAAGTGACAGGGGACAGGACAAGAGGGAATTGCCTCAAGCTCTGCCAGGGGAGATTTAGGCTAGAGATTAGGAGGAAGTTTTTCACACAGAGGGTCATTGGGCATTGGAATAGGCTGCCCAGGGAGGTGGTTGATTCACCTTCCCTGGAGGTGTTTAAGGCACGGGTGGATGAGGTCCTGAGCGACATGGTTTAGTGTTTGATAGGAATGGTTGGACTCAATGATCCGATAGGTCTCTTCCAACCTGTTTGTTCTATGATTCTATGATTCTATGTCAAGCCATACAGAGCCCTCCACCCAAAGCTGTGCCCCCAGGCTTGCTTTGCTCAGACCAGCAAGGTGAAAACTTAAGAGAATATAGATGTATCTTCATAAATATATCACGGGCATTAATACCAGGGACGAAGATGGGCTTTTGAAGCTAAACACAATTTTAGCACAAGATGAAACTGCTGTGACGGCCAGAGAGGGTCAGAATCAGTTTCTTAACCATCAGAGTAGTGAAATTTTGAAGCAGTCAGCCTTTAGAAAGGAAAAAAAAAAAGGGGTGGGGGGGCAAAATCCTTAGGTATTTTTAAGACAAAGCGCATTCAGTTCATGAAAAGCACAGTGTGCTTTGACCACCTGGAACTGCAGACAACTGGGCCTGATGAGTAAGAGCTCAGGTTTCTAAAGGGTATTCTCCACAGCATTCCTGTGTTTATCATTTTCAGACAATCCAGGATTCACATGGTGCTGACAACTCTAATATATTATTTGTAAATTGCAATTGGATCTTTGATTCTCCAGACAGTTGAGAAACTAGTTTCTCTCACCTGTTTAATTAACCATGTCATGCTTTCCAAAGAGAATTAATTGTCTCAGGGAAGCAGTCAGGAGACTCAAAGGTTCAAAAGAAAAATAAATATGAGCATGCAGCAGAGTAAACATTTATCCAATAAACATTTTCGCAGCTGAATTTCAAACTTCTCATGTTCCAGCTTCTTATATTTTATCATCTCATCCCACTTGGTCCTGGCACCGCGTCTCTTTAAGATATGCCTCATGGGAAAACTGCCTTGGTAATCAAAACATTTATACTGCTAAAGAAATATAAAACAATTCTCAAGGAAGTTTTATAGTGTAGTGACTCTTCTGAGACCAAATGGTAACTTTTCCCTGTCTGATCTTTAACAGTTGACAAACAGAATTGGGTTTTTATCACGCTAACTTTGCCCTGATCAGCTCAAGTTTTGGCAGATGTTTCCTCTGCATAGAAGCCAGTAACTCTCCTGGTAACAAGCTCAGTGCATTTTCTTCACTCTTCTGCCCCCGAGACTGCTTATTGCTGTTTTCCACAGCCAGAGTTAACTCTGAAAGTCTCAATTTTAACCAAATTGAAACGGTTGGTTGTTGGTTTTTTTTTTTTAACTGCTTTCATTTCTGCTTTTACCACCTCTTTTTTTTTTTTTTTTTTTTTTTAATATTACTCTGAGAATGGAGCAAACAGTTGCACGTGAAAAGGAGAAATGAAAATGATTTTCAGAATGCTGTTCATACAGTGGAAAGAATTTTTAGTGTTCAGCTGTAGTTACCCGATGGAAGAAAAACCTTTAGGGCATCTGTGAGATGGGTAAAGTGGCAATCATTGAAATGATGATGTTAATCATTGTCAATTCAATCCTGAGAGGGCTGAGGTCTTCAAAGTTCCTAATTCTCTGTAACATGATTCTGCACAGAATGTTAAAGAGAACGACTGCCATTTAGCAACTAAGCTGACTAACGTTTTCCTTAAAAAAAGGAATCAGAATAAGGAATGAAAAATATAGGTGGATTCCCATGAGAAGAGTTTCAGTTGGGGAGAGGGGGCGTAAAGAATGTTCTATCTTTGGAAATATCCTCATCATTTTGCAAATTTTCCTTAGTCCTTTAAAAACCGTTGCGGCACCTGCATGTAGAAGCAAGTTCTAGTGTTGATCTTCTCAGAGGTTTTCTAGCCCTTCAGGTCAGGTATTCAAAAAACAGACCAATATTCCATAGTTTCACTGAAGTCAATGGACATAAGCCATTTATCATAACCAGCTAAAGGTTCTCCTTTGCATATTTCAGCTTTAAAGAACAGTAAATCTCCTGGAGAGAAAAAAAAAAAAAAAAAAAAGAGCTTGCTGTCAGATAAGTTTATTTTTGAAATCTGATGATATATTAAGTATGGTTTAGATTTTGCATTAATCAAAATAAACTGAGAAACACCTTTCTTTCGTTTGTTCCATTTTGGTATGCTTCAGATGAAGTGCCAAATCGTAATTGATGCTTTAATAATCCCAGGACTGTATGTCCTTGATCTCATTTTCACTTTTTCTTCCACTTACGCTTCTGTGTGCATGTCTGTATTTACATCTGGGCCTGTTCTCCCTAACTACATGACAAAACTCCTTGCTGCACTTTCCTGGTTTTCTAAGCAGCCAAGACCCAGCAGCCCCCACGCAGTCTTGTGTGTCGGACCCTTCTGAAATTAAGCTCCAGGTGTCAGAAGGCCTCAGCAATGGGGCAGATTATATAGATGCTCTTGAATCATAGAATCATAGAACAACCAGGTTGGAAGAGACCCACTGGATCACTGAGTCCAACCATTCCTATCAAACACTAAACCATGTCCCTCAGCACCTCGTCCACCCATCCCTTAAACACCTCTAGGGATGGTGAATCAACCCCCTCCCTGGGCAGCCTATTCCAATGCCCAATGACCCTTTCTGTGAAATTTTTTTCCTAATGTCTAGCCTAAATCTCCCCTGAGATGGCTTGAGGCCATTCCTTCTCGTCCTGTCCCCTGTAACTTGAGAGAAGAGCCCAGCTCCCTCCTCTCCACAACCTCCTTTCAGGTAGTTGTAGAGAGCAATGAGGTCTCCTCTCAGCCTCCTCTTCCCCAGCTCTCTCAGCCATTCCTCATAAGGCCTGTAAAGAAGACCCAGACCTTGAGACCTTAAATTGTGAAGTAAAAATCTGTCTTTGATGTAGTGTATTGTGATTGTGTAGGAGAGGCATTGATAGGACTAAAGCTGTGTGCTACCACAGCAGGTCACTGGCTGTTTGTCACTGAAAATGGGTAAACAATGTGTTCTGACAGGGATCTGTGGTTTTTCTGTACGGTGAAACTTGGAAACAGCTGAAAGGAAGGAGGAAGTTTTTCACAGAAAGGGTCATTGGGCAGTGGCAGAGGCTGCCCAGGGAGGGGGTTGATTCCCCTTCCCTGAAGGGGTTTAAGGGACGGGTGGACGAGGTGCTGAGGCACATCGTTTAGCGTTTGATGGGAATGGTTGGACTAGATGATCCGGTAGGTCTCTTCCAACCTGGTGATTCTATGATTCTGTGATTCTATGATATTCACAGAAATGAAGAAATACAGAATTTATCTTCCTGCAGATAAACAAAGAGAGTCAGGAAGTCCAGGGAGCTGACAGATGTTCTTTGCTGAACACAACCCCAGTGCTTGGAGCAGCTACTTCTCACTGACACAGCTCAAGATGCAGCAAAAACCATCTCCAAAACAGGCCAGGAGGCAGTGTTAGAAATGCATTTACCCCAGCTGAACGGTGTAGATACCACTGGTGGTGTAGCTCACTTGCTCTTTTTGAACTCATGACTGCAAGAGGCAGGTCTGTTATTGCTGCTCGTTGAATAAGTGCCCAAGGAGACGATGGCTTTGAGCTTCTCCACCTCCCCTCACTCGCACACCTGCTCCTGGGAAGCTGCAGTCTGGCCATCGGTAAAAGCAATAATCTCTGCAGCATGAGAAGCAAGCGTGCTGCTGAGACTCACGTGCATCCGAGAGACGTTGCAAGGATCTGAATAAGTGAGCTTTTAAAGACGTGCTTATAAATCATGAAAGTGACATGGTGTGGGCTTGGGGTTTGTTTTGCAAGCCAGAATGGGAATTGTAACATCCGTATTTCAAAATACATGCTTGCCCTCAGGCTCCCATTTCCTGTGGATGGCATTCAAATTTAACCTTTCATTTCTGGAAGAGGAGAGTATTATATTTGTTTGGTAGAATAAGCAAACAACTGAGTGCGGTACATCCAGGGAGTTCTCGTAAAACTATCCACTAACATCAAGATAAGTGCATTTCAAACATCCCTCAGGAGTATCCCACTTACCTGCTACCAGCTGTTTCGCTTACTTTTATTTTAGAATCATAGAATCATAGAACAACCAGGTTGGAAGGGACCCATCGGATCATCGAGTCCAACCATTCCTATCAAACACTAAACCATGTCCCTTAGCACCTCTTCCATCTGTCCCTTAAATACCTCCAGGGAAGGTGAATAAACCACCTCCCCTGGGCAACCTGTTCCAGTGCCCAGTGACCCTTTCTGTGAAAATTTTTTCCTAATGTTCAGCCTAAACCTCCCCTGGTGGAGCTTGAGGCCATTCCCCTCTTGTCCTGTCCCATGTCACTTGGGAGAAGAGCCCAGCACTCCCCTCTCTCTAACCTTCCTTCAGGTAGTTGTAGAGAGTAATGAGGTCTCCCCTCAGCCTCCTCTTCTCCAGGCTAAACAACCCCAGCTTTCTCAGCCATTCCTCATAAAGCCTGTTCTCCACCTCCTTCACCAGCTTTGTTGCTCTTCTCTGGACTCACTCCAGAGCCTCAACATCCTTCTTGTGGTGAGGGGCCCACAACTGAACACCGGATTCAAGGAGCCGTCTCACCAGTGCTGAGTCCAGAGGGAGAATCACCTCCCTGGACCTGCTTGTCACACCATTTCTGATACAAGCCAGGATGCCATTGGCCTTCTTGGCCTCCTGGGCACACTGTTGGCTCATGTTCAGTCGGCTGTCGACCAACACCCCAGGTCCCTCTCCTCCTGGCAGTTTTCCAGCCAGATTTCTCCCAGTCTGTAGTTCTAGGAGAGCTACAGTGGAGCTTTAGTGGAGTTGGTACAGGCTTGTCTCAATCCTTTGTGACCCCTGAAGTTGGAAACAGACCCCTCCTCTGTTGTGTTGAATATGGTGCAAAAAGCCACTTCAAAAGTGACAAGTCACTTCAAAATTTCTCAGTGTGTCTTTGAAGGGCCACATTATGGCTGCCAGCTGGTGGTCAGGTATCTGAGCACACCAATGATTATCAAAGTGCCCATTAAAATAGCTACAAAAAATAGACATCCTAGCAGCATAATGGCATCTTGGCTTGTATTAGAAACGGTGTGGCCAGCAGGTCCAGGGAGGTTATTCTCCCTCTGGACTCAGCACTGGTGAGACCACTCCTCAAATCCTGTGTTCAGTTGTGGGCCCCTCAGCACAAAAAGGATGTTGAGGCTCTGGAGCGAGTCCAGAGAAGAGCAAGGAAGCTGGTGAAAGGGCTGGAGGACAGGCCCTATGAGGAACGACTGAGAGAGCTGGGGGTGTTTATCCTGGAGAAGAGGAGGCTAAGAGGAGACCTCATTGCTCTCTACAACTACCTGAAAGAAGGTTGTAGAGAGGAGGGAGCTGGCCTCTTCTCCCAAGTGACAGGGGACAGAACAAGAGGGAATGGCCTCAAGCTCCACAAGTGGAGGTTCAGGCCGGACATTAGGAAAAAAAATTTCACAGAAAGGGTCGCTGGGCACTGGCAGACGCTGCCCAGGGAGGTGGTTGATTCACCTTCCCTGGAGGTGTTTAAGGGATGGGTGGATGAGGTGCTAATGGATATGGTTTAGTGTTTGATAAGAATGGTTGGACTCGATGATCCGGTGGGTCTCTTCCAACCTGGTGATTCTATGGTTCTATCATTCTATACTGTCACAGGCACTAAGGGCTACAGATGGAGGAGTTAAGACAGGTTACCTGCTGCAGTCTTGGTGAACAAAAATTCAGGCTGCAGAGTCACTGCTTGCAGCTGAAGGAAGAGGAAGGTGATCCAGGTAGTGGTCCAAGTGAGCTTTGTTGTGAACATTAAGATGTTAGCTAAAAGTTGATCTCCATCAACAACAGCAGTAAAAAAACTTGAGAGATCTGGAGCTAAGCACACTTTACAGCAGCTTTCATAAAGTGGCTGTGGGAATGGTTCCAGCTCTGGTACTCATGGGGATGGATGGGGAGGAACAACCATGCAACTCTTCACCCATCACATAATGAAGAGCACACGCAGCTCTTGGCAGTTACTGTTTAGGTTTATAGCTCTCTTTGTCTTGCAGCCCCCTCCCTGTACTCCCACAAATCAGTGCCTAGGGTACCTGCCATATAACGGTCTGAACCCACTGAATCATGCCCCACATGTTGCTTCAAAACACTCAGGAATGGACCCTCACACAAACCCTGTGATCAAATTTAGATCTGACTCTGCTTGTAGTCAAACTAATCTCTTGGTGAAGTTGTTGGTTGCTGCAGTAGCCGGGCAACCACATCTGTAATATTTCTGGTTTTCCTTCTGGCTGCAGCTTTTTTTCAGAGACTGACACAATGCACTGCCCTCTCGACTGCAGCTACCTTGGTCTTGGCTGTCAGCAGCTAGGGAGGCAATTGCTGACAGGTTAGATTTTAGTTCTTGCAGCCACTTCTGCTGGTCACATTGCTGCCCTTTCAGCAAGTGGTTTTAAATCTTCTTTCTTTTTAATGTAACTTCGAACAGGCAGGCGGTGTGTCACAAAACATGACATACCAGCTCCTATTCACAGCAAACACCTACACACTAGTGTGTCAATAACAAGAACAACGTCCGATGGCCCTTTCTGATTGCATTTCCAAGATTTGGGGGAAATCAGAAATTGGTGGCAATTCTCTTACATTAACAGGAACTGCAGGACCTTTGAAAACTTAATGGTTTAGTGTTTGACAGGAATGGTTGGACTCGATGAACCGATGGGTCCCTTCCAACCTGGTTGGTTGTTCTAATGCTCTTGTCTCTTGGCTTCCAGGGCAGTGCTTGAAGTGGTGAGCACTCATTTCTGATTACATAGAATATTTGATATGGACATATCTTACCCTTAAATATATCTCCAGCCTGACATGCTGCATGCGATTAGAATCATAGAATCATAGAATCACCAGATTGGACGAGACCCACTGGATCATCGAGTCCAACCATTCCTATCAATCACTAAACCATGTCCCTCAGCACCTCATCCACCCGTCCCTTAAACACCTCCAGGGAAGGTGACTCAACAACCTCCCTGGGCAGCCTGTTCCAGTGTCCAGTGACCCTCTCTGTGAAAAAACTTTTCCTAATGTGTTTGTAGGAGCTTTAGGCTGGGCCCCCATACTTGCAAGTACTGGCCTGAATAACTAGGGGTTAATATAAGCTCTCTCAATAAATCTGGCTCCGGTGTTTATGCCAAGGGTTTCAGAGGGTGGCCAGTCTGGGGAAGGGAGAGGTTTTCCACACTGGTAGGCCCATCTGAGAACTTTTTAATCCTTATTACTCTTGGAGTTTTTTATGCCTGCCAGCCTGCAAGAAGGTTTGAAAGTCAGCCTGACCTCTTGTGTGTCTGATCTAGATCCAACAGGGAATGAGATCAGGGAGCTGTGAGAAGCAAGCTTAATGGGGAGACTGCTGCAAATGTAGCAAAACAAATAATAGAAGCTTGAGTTTTTTTGTTGTAGAAAATACAGTGCTATGGCTTTTGGGTGCCAAGAGGCAGTTCTTTTAATAGCTGCATTCTTTGTAATGCTGATGAGTGGCAATATAGAAAGATGAAAGTAGGAGGACATTGTATTATAGTCTTACATATATTATGCCACAAAGAAAATGCGGTTGCTGGGTGGGGATTCTTCGCCCTCCTCCTGCTGAGCTATTCATGCAAACTCTCCTCAGTGGATGGCAATCCCCATTCCATCTCTCCTAAATCCCAAGGGGTTTGCCAACCGACTTGCAATTTTTCAAGTGGAAATCACAGGACTGAAGGGTACGTTGAAGTATTTCCTCCTACACCTCACTGCTCCTTTTGGAAGTGAGCAGACATTTTTTTTTCCAAAAGACTTATGCCATCTCCTGGGAACAGTAGAAACTGCAAGCCCCTTGTATAGACCCTCCTCTCTAAATCATATTTACCTCTTCTCAGAATCATAGAATCATAGAATAACCAGGTTGGAAGAGACCCACCTGATCATCGAGTCCAACCATTCCTATCAAACACTAAACCATGTCCCTCAGCACCTCGTCCACCCATCCCTTAAACACCTCCAGGGAAGGTGAATCAACCACCTCCCTGGGCAGCCTGTTCCAGTGCCCAGTGACTCTTTCTGTAAAAAATTTTTTCCTAATGTCTAGCCTAAATCTCCCCTGGCGGAGCTTGAGGCCATTCCCTCTTGTCCTGTCAAGCAAGGGAGCATTATACACAACTTCCAGAGTAAGGTCTGCATAGGTAGGACTACCCTCCGCCTCTACATTTGTTGAACCGTCCGCGATTTGCAACAGCAAAACTCAAATTACATTGAAAATGGTATCTTTACGTTGCGTATCAGAACATCTGGCTGGATGCCAAAGAGGATGACAAGATAAGGTTTGTCAATATACGATCCTGTAAGGAAGAACTTAGCATACACTGATGTGATGTTCAATGCAAAGAGTGCTGAAATGCAGCCCACAGCATCGTTCCAATGCATCTTTTCTATCCTACAGGACAAATGCAAGAGGCAACACAAAATATCACATATTTAGAATCACAGAATCATAGAACAACCAGGTTGGAAAAGACCCATCGGATCATCGAGTCCAACCGTTCCTATAAAACACTAATAGAATCATAGAACAACCAGGTTGGAAGAGACCCATCGGATCATCGATGGGTCCTTTTCCTTCATAAAACACCATACGAGTCTTTAGCATATGATAGATTTCTCTTAACTCATAGACTGCAATTTGCACGTGTCAAACATCCGACTCATCTCTGCATCACCCTTAGGATTTTTATTTGCTACTAACATACCATTAAGCTTTTCCCTGTCAAGAAGGCACCACAGGGAATAAAATCCACACGTACAAAGAAATATGCTTTTGCATTTTGAATGGTGTATAGGTGGACGAATTCATTGTCTTTGAACTGGTCCTTAAAATAAGCTACTACTTAAAATAAGTATTGATGGGTCTTTTCCAAGCAGGTGATTAGAATCATAGAATCACCAGGTTGGAAGGGACCCATTGGATCATCAAGTCCAGCAATTCCTATCTATGATTCTATAGTTAGATGTCCAAATAGGAGGTACCTGGGTTGCCTAGAAGCTGTACATCTCCCGCATGTCCACAGCAACTGTGAATTTCTCACAGTTTGGAAAGTCTCATCGTTTTCATTTAAGCACCTTAAACTTGGTGTGAGGAACCTGCCTTTTGGAATTGACATTTTCCAGGTCTGAACTCACACGTGGGAGTTCCCTGTTGGCTGCCTGCTTATTCTGGCAGGGTGCAGTGAAAATTAATGGAAAGTTAGTACCATCTAAATGGATTTCTGCAATGTGTTTGCTATGTGCAGTAAGCATTTACTTGTCTTTTGAGGCCATTAATTTTAAATACATGGAACGGTTAGCTGAGAGCAACCACACTTTTATAAACCATCAGTGCAATGCAGGACACTGTTCTACAGGTTCTTATTATAACATCTTCATTGTTTGGGATGTCTCAGAAGTAGAATTCTGGAGGATGGCCAAAACCAGAGGGAGAGTATATTTCTAAAGCGATATCATTGCTACGCATACTCTGTCCTAAACTGGAATTTTATTTTCTCTCTCTCTGGCCTGGAGAAGAGGAGGCTGAGAGGAGACCTCATTACTTTCTACAACTACCTGAAAGGAGGTTGTGGAGAGGAGGGAGCTGGGCTCTTCTCCCAAGTGACAGGGGACAGGACAAGAGGGAATGGCCTCAAGCTCCGCCAGGGGAGATTTAGGCTGGAGATTACGAGGAAGTTTTTCACACAGAGGGTCATTGGGCATTGGAATAGGCTGCCCAGGGAGGTGGTTGAGTCACCTTCCCTGGAGGTGTTTAAGGGACGGGTGGATGAGGTATTGAGGGACATGGTTTAGTGTTTGATAGGAATGGTTGGACTCGATGATCCAATGGGTCCCTTCCAACCTGGTTGTTCTGTGATTCTGTGGTTCTGTGATTCTGTGAAGTTACTTTTCTCACCAATGCCTATATTTAGAATTCTAAATCTTTAAAATTAAGATTGCATGTTTTTGCACGTGGCTAACATAACAAAATTAGCACCGTGATTAAATAAAGGCCATTTTATTTCATCCTGTTTTAACCTAGTTTACTTTAACTTCCCACTTGTAAACTTCACTTGACAAAGAAATAAAAACTCTTTCTGAAGCTAACTGACTCCTACAGTTAAAACTTGGCTAACCTCTTTGCTCTCATGCAGGGTTTAAAATACTCAGAGTTCTCCATGCAGTTGCCTGGAACACAATACGCTTTTTAGGATACTTTTGCTTTAGAAAATTTATCACACAACTATTACCACTGGTCTGTTAGCAGACTACGCAATCCTAATGTAGTACATATTAATTTTTATTATTGAAATGAATGAAGAAAACACTAAATATATTAAGAACCAAATGATGCGAAGTCAAACTGTTTTTACAGTCTCCGTTTTCAATGGATTTTTAGTCTAACAGGGACACTACATATCCAACTTGCTATAGGTGAGCTCTGCTTGGCACTGAAGAGTCACCATCACTCACGTTCCCACACCAATCCTCCCATCCCATGTCCCTGACCAACTGAAAGATACAGATATCAAACAACCTTAAACACATGTTTCAAAGTTGAAAAATATAATCACAGTGACAGCAGCTCTGGCCTGAACATTGAAATACTAAATGGTGGAAAATTAAGAGAAAGAGCTCTGATGTTATATTCCAGTGATGCGAGACAACAAAACCCACTGGAGTCTATTAAGAGGAGGCTGAGGGGAGACCTCATTACTCTCTACAACTACCTGTAGTGAGGTTGTAGAGAGGAGGGAGCTGGCCTCTTCTCCCAAGTGACAGGGGACAGGACAAGAAGGAATGGCCTCAAGCTCCACCAGGGGAGGTTTAGGTTGGAGATTAGGAGGAAGTTTTTCACACAGAGGGTCATTGGGCATTGGAATAGGTTGCCCAGGGAGGTGGTTGAGTCACCTTCCCTGGAGGTGTTTAAGGCACAGGTGGATGAGGTCCTGAGGGACATGGTTTAGTGTTTGATAGGAGTGGTTGGACTCGATGATCCGATGGGTCTTTTCCGACCTGGTTGTTCTATGATTCTATGACTCTATGATTACAAGACTGAAGTTAGTGGTGGTGGTGGGGATTTTTTTCTTTTTCTTTTTTTTTTTTTTTTAATCCTCTTCCTGTTTAATCCTACAAGTTGTTGACTGCTGACTTCAGTGTCCCCAGGCTGCTGTTGTAAAAATCTGGCAGATGTCAACAGGAGGAATTTTTTTTTCCGTGGACACTAGTGGTTAAACTTGCCTAACGTACCCAGTAAGGAAGCTTATGTCTCAGTATCATCAGTGGGAAACAGCAGCAGAACCTGAGAGAAGGAGAGGGGAGGAAAGTTTGAAAGACTGCAGACCAGTGAGATAGAAACACAGCACTGAAACAAAACATGTTTTGTTTATTTGGAAGGTCAATGCACTCAAGTGGAACAAAGGTTTTGGAAGCATATTAGAGGAAAAGTTTAATCTATCACAAGCACTAGTTAAAGCATGTTTAAATTCTGTTTATGAAGCAGTTTAAGTAAATTGGGGTAATGGGAGTTAGGAAATTGTAATCACATTTGTCTAGTAGGATGTAGAAAGATAGCAGCCAAAGTTCAGGCATGATGCTTTCTGAAAAAAAAGTCAAAATCCGTATGAAGTGACCTAGACAACACTCAGTTTCCAGGTCAGTTAAAATGTACATATTAATAGCTATAAACCATAATGTAAATGTACCTGACTTAAAACAACCATTTTCATATTAAGCTTAAACTTAAAATGCCTGTGAAAGATCATAGAATCATAGAATCACCAGGTTGGAAGAGACCCATCGGATCATCGAGTCCAACCATTCGTATCAAACACTAAATCATGTCCCTCAGCACCTCTTCCACCCGCACCTTAAACACCTCCAGGAAAGGTGAATCAACTCCTCCCTGGGCAACCTGTTCCAGTGCCTAACGACCCCTTCTGTGAAGAATTTTTTCCTAATGTTCAGCCTGAAACTCCCTGGCAGAGCTTGACGCCTTTCCCTCTTGTCCTGATAGAGCAGTCAGGCTTGTCACAAACCTATAAAATAAAAGGCACTCTCTCTCTGGCATGTCTTTGATTTCTTTCTGAACAGCTTGGTTCAGTCAGATAATTCTGTTCATAGTTACATCTATTTAGTTTTGGAGTAATGCCATCAAATTCAATAGCATTAGATGGATTTACATTGCTTTAAGGGAAAGGAAAATATGTGTATTGCATCACGAGAGTTACTCTAGTAGTGCATTTGACCTAAAATGTGCAGCTAATGTGCTAAATTATTTAACTGTTACTGAGATGAGACAAGCATGGGACATAGAGAAAGTGTTGAGGAGGTAAGAGAAAGGACCTCCACCGCTGGAAGCAGAAGGTATCCACTCAATGGCAACTAGCTTGTCATTAGGAAGATGTTCTTCTTGTGTAGAAGCACTGACCACAGTTTTAAAAAGACTCAGAATGAAGTAATCTGAAATTAATCTGATGAGTCAGAACTGGTTGTTGAAGCACATCTAATCCTGCTGCTATTACATCGATGGTTTACAGTCACTGTACCTATGTGTAACGGTGAGTGTAGTGAAAATAGAAGTGTTCTGATATTATAATGACAGTACTGAGTTGTCATTGTCTCTATGGTGAAGGGAATCAGCACAAAAATATACAAAAATATCCCTTTAGGGAAAAAAAAAAATGCATGTTCCAATAAGATAGTACGTTATGGGCATTCTGTAAGGTAAATTGTTTGTACGAAAAATGGTTATGTAAGAAAATTAGGAACCCCAGTGTTTACTTATATGTTTGAAAAGAAATAGGTCAGTGACTTTGTTTCCATGGTGACCATTATTGAAATAAAACAAACTGACACCAATGCTGATTTATTTTCCTATTCTGCACCCTTTTAAACAATCACTTTAGTCTGACATTGCTACTGAATGTAAACAGGACATCGGAGTGAACTTTCACAATGTGAACTTCTGAGGTTCATTAATGAAAGAAAGACCTAAATATCTGCTTCAGAACAATTGCACTTTCTGAGCAGGTGCCAATTCCTGCAATCCTGCGGTAATGACATGCTGAAGAGTAAGAGCTCATTGGGAACTATCAGACAAAACTAGTTTCAACAATGAAAAAAGAAGAAGATTCGTCAGATCCACATTTCCCAGGATGGCAACATTTTCTTTTTTGCAAAACTTTTGTTAGAACAGATTTTTCAGGGGGTTCTGTGGGGCACCGGGGGTCCATGGGGATCCATGGGGTGCCTAGGAGGATCCATGGGGCACCAGGGGGATAGGAATGGTTGGACTCGATGATCCAGTAGGTCTCTTCCAACCTGGTTATTCTATGATTCTATGATTCTACATCTTCCAGCCAAAACCAGACACAGAAGGACAGGCTTGAGATTCAATAGTCTGGTGACGATGAATCATTCCTGGGTTTGCTGGCAGCCCAGCCTCTGCTTCGAATCGGGCAGGTGCTGTAGTTATTAGGGTCTGTTACTTCAGAAGGACCTAAGCATCTAAACCAGTGACATAATATGTCCTCCTGAGTTGAGGGACATTTTAATAATCTTGGTCTTATTCTTTGTGATGTTTGCTTCCCAAGTAGGTAAAGTGGTAACTACAACAATATCCTGTTGCACAGAGGTTCTGTGTGGGTAAATTCACAGAAACTTTGAGATAATATGATAATAGGTTCATAGAGTATACCTTTTGAGCTAAAGTGGAATCAGCTTTCTAATTTCAGCTATATCTTATCTAAGAAATTTCACTTTCTGAAAGTTAAACACATGTTCAATGGCCTCAAGCTCCATCAGGGGAGGTTTAATGGCCTCAAGCTCCACCAGGGGAGATTTAGACTGGACATTAGGAAGAAATTTTTCACAGAAAGGGTCATTGGGCATTGGAACAGGCTGCCCAGGGAGGAGGTTGAGTCACCTTCCCTGGAGGGGTTTAAGGCACAGGTGGATGAGACACTGAGGGGCATGGGTTAGTGTTTGATAGGAATTGATCATAGAATCATAGAATCACCAGGTTGGAAGAGACCCATCGGATCATCGAGTCCAACCATTCCTATCAAACACCAAACCATGCCCCTCAGGACCTTGTCTACCTGTGCCTTAAACACCTCCAGGGAAGATGACTCAACCACCTCCTTGGGACGCCTATTCTATATGATATATATGATATTCAGATCTCCTTCCAGACCAGGCTGCCCAAGGCCCCATTCAACCTGGCCTTGAACATTTCCAGGGATGGGGCAGACACAGCTTCCCTGGGCAACCTCTGCCAGTGTCTCACCACCCTCTTCGTGAAGAAATTCCTCCTTATTTCTAGCCTAAATCTGCCCCTCTCCAGTTTATACCCATTGCCCCTAGTCATATCACTACAAACCTTTGCAAACAGTCCCTCCCCAGCTTTCTTGTAGCCCCTTCAGGTACTGGAAGGTTGCAACCTTTTCTTCTCTAGGCTGAACAACCCCAACTCTAATTTGTCTTAGATACGGAAATGGAGTTAAAAACCACTGTGCAATAATGCTTGTGACAACAAGATCAATATTTGGGAGAGGCTGAGTGTGTACAGTTTATGTCCTCATATGATTGTTTTTATCTGTTACAATTATAGCCAACGCATTTATTTGAGAAGTAACTAGTGAGAAGTCAGAGTCAGTCCCAAGTGAGAGTTTACTGTATGCTGTGATGGTTGTCTTCTTCCAATCTATTTTTTTAAGATTTAGCTCATTGATTTTAATTATTTGGTGTAAATGCAAATTCCTGTAAATTTCAGTAATTTTTTCAACAATTTATTTTGCTGCTAATACCAAACCAACTGTCTTTCTTAAGGCTCCTTATCTCATAGACGTGTTTTGTCAGCTCCCTGATGAGAGAAGAAATACCATCCTCGATGTATACTTTTCTGAGGATTGTTCACTTTCACCATACTTAGGTTCCCTTTTTCACTTTGCATCTGCATCTCTTGTTGAAGTTTATACAGAGACCTCTGCTTTAGTTTCTACAGGATTAAAAAAAATGGGTTTGATATAGCCATCAATAGAAAGGAGTTAAGAAAGACCCATTTGTATACACTTCATTTCACAGAATCACAGAATCACAGAACAACCAGGTTGGAAGGGACCCATCAGATCATCGAGTCCAACCATTCCTATCAAACACTAAACCAAGTCCCTCAATACCTCATCTACCCGTGCCTTAAACACCTCCAGGGAAGGTGAATCAACAAACTCCCTGGGCAGCCTATTCCAATGCCCAATGACCCTTTCTGTGAAAAACCTCCTCCTAATCTCCAGCCTAAATCTCCCCTGGTGGAGCTTGAGGCCATTCCCTCTTGTCCTGTCCCCTGTCACTTGGGAGAAGAGGCCAGCTCCCTCCTCTCTACAACCTCCTTTCAGGTACTTGTAGAGAGCAATGAGGTCTCCTCTCAGCCTCCTCTTCTCCAGGCTAAACACCCCCAGCTCTCTCAGACGTTCCTCATAGGGTCTGTTCTCCAGCCCCTTCACCAGCTTTGTTGCTCTTCTCTGGACTCGCTCCAGAGCCTCAACATCCTTCTTGTGCTGAGGGGCCCACAACTGAACACAGGATTCAAGGAGCAGCCTCACCAGTGCTGAATACAGAGGGAGAATCACCTTCCTGGACCTGCTGGTCACACCGTTTCTGATACAAGCCAGGATGCCATTGACCTTCTTGGCCACCTGGGCTCACTGCTGGCTCATGTTCAAACTCAACCCACTGAAGTCAAAGGACTAAAATGAATGGTTAATTCTGATCCATCTTGTAGTTCTTTAATAAATCCTGCCTTTTGGGCGAGCAAGGACATTCCTTCAGTTTCCCAGTGACTGTTACAGTGATAGGAAGCTGTAAATGTCTCCCATGAATGGATATATTAAAGACTAAATGTCAGAGTGTTGAAGAGAAGCAGATGTTTTCTTATCAGGGAGAGTTTCAGCAAGATTAGATCAAATTTGCCACAATACCGACACATGGATGATTCATGAGTGGTCATTTGCAACTCTAAACATGCAATAAATTGCTGAATTATTTTTGTCTAGCCTCCTGAAGTTCCCAGCGTTCTTTTTTTTATTTAATTGGCTTTTCCAGACCAAGAAAGATAACCAACAGCCCAAACCTCAAAAGTTTATAATTTTTAATTCATTATTAAGTCGTTTTCTCAAGAAGGAAGAAGTCTTGTGAGCTGAGGAATGTTTCGCTTCACTTGAAAGAAGTTCATTCATACTGGTCAGAAGTGTATAGTGCAAAATAAGTGAGGAGAAAAACCCATAAGTGACCCAAGCAAAGTCTTTGAACAATTATATTTCAATGGTACGAGTTATACCATTTGCCTTAGAGTTTTCTGATATGTATATCTGATTTCCACACCCACACTCTATCTGTCAGTGATTAAAAGTGTGGTTAGGGATACCCCTACCTTATTGTGAGAACTCTTCATTTATTGTATAGTGGGGCTTAACATCTCTCTAATTTTATGGCACTTTTCATTCTTTATTCACAGGCCCAACTTATGTAAATATTGGGCATACTCTTTTCCCATTGTCAAAATTATCTAGAGGGCAATTTAGATTAAAGAATTCCATGCAATTCATCTAGAAGTATAGGAAGGCATTTCTTATAAGGCATTTTTCCTTTGAAAAATACATTTGAGCTACACAAAATGTAAGAAACAGATATAATAGCTAAGCTGTGGAATTTGCCCACAACATAGTGTGCTTTATGTTCCAGATTTTAAAAGTACAGATTAATTAGGCTGTAGGTAAATGAGATAAGATGCTTTATCTCTGGTAATTTTTTACATTGCTCCTCCTCCCCCAGAGGAGAAAGAGTCATGTTTTCCTAAACCTTGCTCTCAAATAAACCTTGGGTTGTACCCTGCTATCACAGCTATTCTCTTTATATATATATAAACAGAGCACATAGAGAGTGGATGAGAAGATATTTAGCAACATTCAGAAGATATGAAATAGTAATATATGAAATAGTAATATATGAAAAGTATCTGCTTTCCCTTAGGTTTACATGGAGAGAGCAGTCTGCAGTTCATTAAGAAAGTGGTGAGGTGAGTCGTGTGCAGTTTAACACCTCCTGAGTTGTAGAGGAGTTTTTGATTGAAGGAAGCTTCTAATTTGGTAAAAAAAAAGTCAAAGTAAGCAGCACACCAAAGGGCACGATCTCCAGTGTAGGTAAACAGACATTGAACAAATGCTCACTAGGAACACAATGTAAATTATGACTACTGAGGTTAATTAATTGCTAAAGTGACTACTACAGGGAGGGCTAAAGTCAGAACTTGGTCTTCCTTAAAAAAAAAAAATGCCAACTCAAATAGATACTAGGTGCTTAGTTTATAAATTATTGGATGAGGTACTTTGTCCTTTGCTTTGCGGAATATATTACCATAATCTATTACTCGCTGAGCAGATCCCAGAAAGAGCTACAGGCTGTTTCTTCCTACTTTGCAGTGGAACAACACTGCATGTGCATCTATAGAATTTTAGGTATGCAGATACACTGAATAATGCAAGTAGCAATATCTATCATTTTCGACAGCTTATAAATATGTAGAAGATACTCAGTGGCATCTACTTGCTCAAAATATCTATGAATACAGTAATACTGCTCATATTGCAACTCCATATTCTGCTATATTTGCAGTGGAAAATGAGAATTGTGTACTCTAGTGTTTAAGCAAGGCATGATCCTTTTGCTCATATGGGCAAGTTGTTAGTCACTTGAATAATCTGTCTGGTCCCAATAAGGCTGTGGTGGGACAAGATTTTAGGTTTTGTCTTGTGCAAATGCATCTAGAGCATCAACCCATGGGGACATGATTCAACTGTTTGGTTTCTAGTGCTTCTTTCCAGTATGGTGACTTCTTTGAGTGGTTTTCTTTCTTCTGTATGCCTGGTGCCATCTCTTATTTGGCCTGGGGGGTAACGAGCTGAGCGCAGTAGAGATGACTTACAGAGAGTGCCAGTCAAGTTGAACAAGTCCGAATAAAATAAAGCCTTGAAATAGGAAACCTGAAAATAACTCTGGATGTGTGTATGCAGCAGATGTGTGTGCCTGCTGCCTTATGGGATAGCTGGGAAGTGGATGGGGGTCCTTTAAATACACTCATGGTAATAGTCAGGACACGGAGCCTAAGGCAAAGATTAAATTATTTAGTTCAGATACCATTTAGTGAAGGGAAACCTACACTGTAGGTTGTTTGAATTGAAACCAGGGATCTCAAATCTCTCCAGGACAGTTGGTGTCTCTGACACACAGCAGCACCCACTGCTCGAGGCATCCGAGACTTTGCAAAACAGCTCTACAACTTCTCCTTTCTACTCTCCCCTTCTTTCCTCGTTAGCAAAGAGCAGTGGTAGGACCTAATCTAAACACAGGCTGCACACCCTGTTGTTGACTGTCAGTCTTCAAAGGGCATTGGAAGTGAGTTCTGTTACATGGGAGCCGCTGAACAGCGAGTACGAACCTGGTGCGATATTGGGAGTTCTGCATAACTTCTGTGCCCTAACCCCAAGGTATTTGTGAACAAACCCAACTGTAAAGGGCATTGGAAGAGAGTTCTGTTACATGGGAGCCACTGAACAGTGAGTGCTAAGTATGAACCTGGTGCAATATTGAGAGTTCTGCATAACTTCTGTCCCCAAACCCCAAGGTATTTGTGAGCAAACCTGACTGTAACGGGGCGGGGGGGGGGGGGGGGGAAGAAACAGCATGTGTCATTCCTTCCTACTGCAATACTTCCCTTTGGTTTTTATTACCAGAATTTACTCTTGAAATTTTGCCAGGAATACCTAGAGAGACCTTACAAACATTTAAAATCTCCATTTGACAACTTCACCACCTTTGTTTTTATTTGAACTTGTTTTTCTAAACTGACACATCCTATATTTACAGCATATTTACCGGGAATTCAAACATGTATTCTAAAAAAGATGTTTATTTAGCATCAGTATATCCCTCCGAAATTAAAAAAAAATTGTTTTACAAATAACAAAACTGAAGCACATGAAGGCATAGTGACCTAGTCAGGCAGAGAAGGGCCTGTCAGAGCCACGAAGATTATCTTTCCTGATTTCTAGCACTCTGTCCTAATCAGAATAGCACTCCCTCTCTCTGCATCAAAAGGAAACCAGAAGAGAGGGTTGTTTTAGCTGAAAATGTGCTTCTATCCACAGAAAGTAGATATTGTTTATCACTCTGTTTGACCGATCAAACTATGTATCACACAAATGCTGTCTCTTCTTTTTCTTCTGATAGATTTCACAGGAGAGCACAAAACAAATATGTTAAATAAAGAAGGCTTAGAGCAACATTGTCCTGTTTCTTCTGGGAATTCTCTGTAACAATTATACATAGTGGCAGAATCCTCTGATATGTTGAAAGGCAGCAATGAAAAATCCTTAGTTGATGGGAAGGGAAGGTTTGGGAAGAGAAGGTTTGGTAAGGTTTGGGAAAGTTAGGTTTGGGGAGGAAAGGAAAGGAAAGGAAAGGAAAGGAAAGGAAAGGAAAGGAAAGGAAAGGAAAGGAAAGGAAAGGAAAGGAAAGGAAAGGAAAGGAAAGGAAAGGAAAGGAAAGGAAAGGAAAGGAAAGGAAAGGAAAGGAAAGGAAAGGAAAGGAAAGGAAAGGAAAGGAAAGGAAAGGAAAGGAAAGGAAAGGAAAGGAAAGGAAAGGAAAGGAAAGGAAAGGAAAGGAAAGGAAAGGAAAGGAAAGGAAAGGAAAGGAAAGGAAAGGAAAGGAAAGGAAAGGAAAGGAAAGGAAAGGAAAGGAAAGGAAAGAGGTTTTACTTCTTACTGAGGTAAAACCAGACACAAATGTGATTCACCCACTCGCTGTTATATCTGTATTCACACTCTTACACTATCCCTAAAAGGCTCCTTGAACAAGGAGAAAGTCATGCATTTGAGGACGGTAGATGCTACTCAAACTGATACAGAGAAGCCAGTTTACTAATTTTACTGGAATAACAATATTATTGAAAAATGTGGTTTTTTATTTTTGCTGGCAAAAGAAGGAATAGAACCCAGATAGAGTTAAAATACTGTTAAAGTGGTTTTAGTAGAATAACACTTTACTGGAACTGCCTATTTCAGTTGTTCCATTGTTACAATGAAAACTGGGACAAATCCCTCTATATATAACTGAGAATTTTCTACTGCCATGGTATTGCTAAATCAATAAGAGAGATGATATGTTCCTGGAACTGCTACAGGTATTTCTGAATGATAATTTTGTTCCATTTGGGAGAAAGCAGAGCAACAATTTTCAGATATTTCCAATATCATTGCAAGGACACGGGGCTTTAAGAACTGAACACAGGAACTAAATCCTTTTTTTTTTTACTCCAATCTCTTTTTCTACAACAAACCCCAAATTCAGAACAGCACCTCTAATTTCACTGCATATTCTATTCCTCTATGAGTAACACATTTCAAGAGAATTGCACAGTCTGCCACAGTTTTCAGGTTTTTACCACTGAGGTTTTTGTGGATGTTTAGGTGTGTTGGGAACAGAACATAGAATCATAGAATCATAGAACAACCAGGTTGGAAGGGACCCATCGGATCTTCTAGTCCAACCATTCCTATCAAACACTAAACCAAGTCCTTCAAGACCTCATCCACCTGTGCCTTAAACACCTCCAGGGAAGGTGACTCAACCACCTCCCTGGGCAGCCTATTCCAATGCCCAATGACCCTTTCTGTGAAAAACTTCCTCCTAATCTCCAGCCTAAATCTCCCCTGGAGGAACTGTAACATGGAGAAAAACCTCACAGCTACATCCAACCTCACTGTTCCGTGAGCCGTGTCATCCTCAGGTCCATTTGATTTCCTCATTGTTTTTATTTAGAAGTGAGAGAACTGGAATTACAGCAGCTCATTGCTCAAAAGAAGGCAACTGAGTGAAATCCTTCTGGACATGTGTCGGGCAAGGCAGAATGTAGCACTAAGAGGTGGCATTAAGAGGAGATATTTGCCTTCTTCTTGGAGCTGGGACTGAGGTGCATTAGCTCTGAGTTTCTCATTAACTGCCACACTGCTGCTGTTCTGTTTTGGCTTATAGAATCATAGAACAACCAGGTTGGAAGGGACCCATCGGATCTTCTAGTCCAACCATTCCTATCAAACACTAAACCATGTCCCTCAGCACCTCATCCACCTGTGCCTTAAACACCTCCAGGGAAGGGGAATCAACCACCTCCCTGGGCAGCCTATTCCAAAGCCCAATGACCCTCTGTGTGAAAAACTTCCTCCTAATCTCTAGCCTAAATCTCCCCTGGTGGAGCTTGAGGCCATTCCCTCTTGTCCTGTCCCTTGTCACTTGGGAGAAGAGCCCAGCTCCCTCCTCTCTACAACCACCTTTCAGGTAGCTGGAGAGAGTAATGAGGTCTCCCCTCAGCCTCTTCTTCTCCAGGCTAAACACCCTCAGCTCTCTCAGTCGTTCCTCATAAGGCCTGTTCTCCAGCCCCTTCACCAGCCTCGTCGCTCTTCTCTGGACTCGCTCCAGAGCCTCAACGTCCTTCTTGTGCTGAGGGGCCCAGAACTGAACACAGTATTCAAGGAGCGGCCTCACCAGTGCTGAGTACAGAGGGAGAATGCTGCAGGAAAAAGAGATTTGATTTAATAATTTTTTAATAAGGTTTGGACTTGCAATATTTAACATATTCTCTTCGCATCAGTCATTCAAAGGGAGAATGGCAGCTAGCGTACAGAAATTAAAGGTAGGTCTAAGCCGAGGAGATCAGAAGTGGGTCAAATTGCTGACCTGAGTTGGTGGATTTTCGCAGAGTGTTTTGGCTTGTACAAATCTGTAATTACCAAATGGACTCTGCATCAAACAACAACAAAAAAAGACTAGATAGCCAGAATAGTAGATAGTACTTATTGCTCTGGGAAGCAAGCCACCGTCATTCAGCATTATACTGGCCATCCCTGTGCGGCTGCTGAGAACTTTTTCCCAGTTATATTGGAAATGCATAAAAACAATTTGAATGAAGAATCTAAATAAAGCGTTTTTAAGTCAAGCTGCAATAATTCTTCTTGTGCTGTGGTAGGTTTCAAGATAAATAACAAAAAGTGGGTGGAAGAGCAGAATCCTACAGTTTTATTAAGCATGAATGACATTAAGTGTTGGCGTAAACTACAGGGTGAGTCAGTGCTATTAACTGCAACACATTATGTCCATCTTATAGTCATATGATAGAAAAGTAATGCTGCTCACAGCACATACAGAAATGACTTGCCTTGGCAGCACCAGCAAACGCACAGCCCCAAGACAATACTGTGTAATAATTTCCTTAGCAAAGGAACAAAAAGTATGACTGAAGCTTTCCCTGACCTTAGAAGTTGAGTCAGTCGGTTAAAGTTGACCTACTTTGGACTTCCATTTTCAACTTCTTTAATAGTTTTTTTTGTTCTGTGACATCGGATTTTGATTTGTCTTGTGGGATCTTTTTGATCCAGGGAAAAAGCAGTAGATCAGTTTTTCAAGCAGGGAGAGGAGTAAGTGGAGAGGAGCTTTCCTTTGCAGATTACATGTTTTCTTATAGCATGTTTGTTTGCTAATGCACTTATCCTAAAGCTGTCAGGCAACACATTTCCTTTATTGGCCTCCATATATTTTGGTGACTCATAAGTATCTATGAGTGAATTCTTAAGTAAAGAAGAAAACAGAATTGCCATAAGGGTTTGTGTCATCATAGTGCCTTGGTCATGGACCAACTAGGCATTATGCAAACCCCCAAATACTATGATTTATTATTTGTTCCTATAGATTTTAGACTTGTTGTTTAAAAACAGGAATGCTATTAATTCATCTTTAAAAACAATAAGACTTAGTGTAGCCTACTCTGCGCAGCGCAAAGTAGAGTTACCTGCATTTTTTTGTTTTCCTAACCACTCAAAGCAGCTGCAGGTAGTCAGCTTAGCTACAACAACAGGGATTTTAATGCAGCTGTAAAATCCCCTCTCTAGCTAGAGACAGAAGGCTGAGTCGCATTCTTCAACTGTATGGGTGGAAGCTCTACAATTACTCAAGGGGATTTCTACACAATGCTACCATTTGGCCTTTGCAAACAGGCAGACTGATGCTTTGCATGCATATGAGACTTGTTCGCCTGCCTCTTGCCTCCCACATGGAATCATAGAATCATAGAACAACCAGGTTGGAAGAGACCCACTGGATCACTGAGTCCAATCATTCCTATCAAACACTAACCCATGTCCCTCAGCACCTCGTCCACCTGTCCCTTAAGCCCCTCCAGGGAAGGTGAATCAACCCTCTCCTTGTTCCAGGACCCAATGACCCTTTCTGTATAATATTTTATCCTGATATTCAGCCTAAACCTCCCCTGGTGGAGCTTGAGGCCATTCCCTCTCGTCCTGTCCCCTGTCCCTTGGGACAAGAGCCCACCTCCCTCCTCTCTACTACCTCCTCTCAGGGAGTTGGAGAGAGCAATGACGTCTCCCCTCAGGCTCCTCTTCTCCAGGATAAACATGTCCACTCTAGGACTTCATTTGTTATAGACAAGCAGGCAATGACCCTCTAACCACTGCACTTGGAGCTGAAGGACACTGGTGGTGTGCTACATGGTGACCAAGGAACAAGTTTCCCAGCAATATTGGTGAAGCAAGGAATCCTGTTAAAGGGCATGTCCTTCAGCCATAGTCTCATGCCAATGAAACTCTGTTATTTATAAAATTACAGTTTTTCGCAACAACTTAGTCAAGTGTGACCGAATATTTTTCTTTCCATCCTTGTGGCAAGAGAACACTCCAGAAATTTAGACATATAAAACTTAATATACCTTGCCATACAGCAGCGACTTGATTTTCCCAAACACAGAGCTGGATATAAACCCCAACAGCCACCTACCACTATAAATGCTGGACAAATATTGCTTGTTTTAGTGGAAACAGATCATTACATATTATGTATATGAAGCTGGCATCCGAGTATGGAAATCATGCAGACTGCCAAGATAGGAGGAGGGCTGTCATCTAGCACAGGCATAGAAATACTATGAAAATGAGCATCAGTAGTCTCCTTCTTATGGTAATCTGAGTTACCTCGAGCAATGCCAGAATAGGTGATCTTGAGAGCTATCATGAAGCACATGCAAGAGAACTGGGTGATCAGGCCCAGTCAACATGAATTCATGAAAGGCAGGTCCTATCAAACTAACCTGATCACCTTCTATAATAAAGTGACTCGGCTGCTGGATGAGGGAAAGGCTGTGGATGTATCTTCTTGGACTTCAGTAAAGTCTTTGACACAGTTTCTCACAGCATTCTGCTACGGAAACTGTCACCTCTGGTCTGGATAGCCGCACACTCTCTTGGGTAGAAAACTGGTTGGCTGGAGGGCCCAAAGAGTGGTGGGAAATGGTGTTAAATCCAGTTGGAGACCAGTTACAAGTGGGGTTCCCCAGGGCTCAGTGCTGGGTCCAGCCCTGTTCAATGTCTTCATCAATGACCTGGATGAAGGCATCGAGTGCTCCCTTAGCAAGTTTGCAGATGACACTAAGCTGTGTGGAAGTGTCGATCTGTTGGAGGGTCGGGAGGCTCCAAAGGGGTCTGAACAGGCTGGACCACTGGACTGAGACCAATAGCCTGAGGTTTAACAATTTCTGTGCAGAAATTGTCAAGTGTGGTAACATTCACAATACCTTCTTTGAACCAGTGGGACAAATTCTACTCTCATTTAGTTTGATATTAATTCAACAATTTGCTTCAGTATTGCAGAGGTCAATTTGCCTCGGAATTTTTTTTGTCATTCTCATAATTAATATAGACTTGCATATTATTATTGATGTTGGGTTAATGAATCTAGTAATTAAATTCTGTATAGAAACCAAATTTCATTCAAAGCCTGACATTAAGTGATAAGTCTTTTAATATGTATCTAAGTTACAACATTTTGTACCTCAGCAATTTTTGGTTTTCAGACAAAACTGCTTTTCTTTCCTTTCATGTGCAGTCTAGGTTGGCAAGGAAATTGAGGTTATGCCATTTTGATGTATACTGGTTTCTTATAACTTTTGATTTACTTTTGCCATTTCACCCCAGTTCAATGGCATAGGGGTGAAGCATGGCAGTGCCATAAAAACAGATGGGAATGTATAAACAAGACTCCACTGGTTACGTAGAATCGCGGAGTCATTTCAGCCAGAAAAGACCCCTGGAGATCACATGGCCAGAACCCTTTCTCAAAATGGACCAGTTAAGCTTTCTCAGAGACTTGTCCAGTCAAGAGCACATCTCCATGAACTGACACTCCACAGCTTCTCTGGGAAACTTCTACCAGTGTTTGACCATCATACCCCTGGAAATATTTTTTCCCATAAGGCAAAAAACGGATGAGAGCTTTTTAAGCATTAAAAAATCTACAGTAGAAATGGGAGAGCTCTTAGCAAGTTTGCAGATGACACAAAGCTGTGTGGAAGTGTTGATCTGCTGGAGGGTAGGGAGGCTCTGCAAAGGGACCTAAACAGGCTGGACTGCTGGGCAGAGTCCAATGGCATGAGGTTTAACACGGCCAAATGCCAGGTCCTGCACTTGGGGCACAACAACCCTATGCAGAACTAAAGACTAGGAGAAGTCTGGCTGGAAAACTGCCAGGAGGAGAGGGACCTGGGGGTGTTGGTCGACAGCCGACTGAACATGAGCCAGCAGTGTGCCCAGGTGGCCAAGAAGGCCAATGGCATCCTGGCTTGGATCAGAAATGGTGTGACCAGCAGGTCCAGGGAGGGATTATTCTCCCTCTGTACTCAGCACTGGTGAGGCTGCTCCTTGAATCCTGTGTTCAGTTGTGGGCCCCTCACCACAAGAAGGATGTTGAGGCTCTGGAGTGAGTCCAGAGAAGAGCAGCGAAGCTGGTGAAGGGGTTGGAGAACAGGCCCTATAAGGAGCGGCTCTGAGAGTTGGAGGTGTTTAGCCTAGAGAAGAGGAGGCTAAGAGGAGACCTCATTACTTTCTACAGTTACCTGCAAGGTGGTTATAGAGAGGAGGGAGCTGGGCTCTTGTCCCAAGTGACAGGGGACAGGACAAGAGGGAATGGCCTCAAGCTCCACCAGGGGAGATTTAGGCTAGACATTAGGAGGAAGTTTTTCACAGAAAGGGTCATTGGGTATTGGAACAGGCTGCCCAGGGAGGTGGTTGATTCATCCTCCCTGGAGGTGTTTAAGGGACGGGTAGATGAGGTATTGAGGGACATGGTTTAGTGTTTGATAGGAATGGTTGGACTCAATGATCCGATGGGTCTCTTCCAACCTGGTTGTTCTGTGATTCTATGATTCTATGAAATAACCCTACTGCAGAAAAAGCTTAGAGTCTGATAGATCCCTGAATATGCAGTTTCATAAGTCCTCACAAACCCAGCTCTGTGAATTTGACTGCTCCCAGAAATTCTTGAGTTATTTGAGGATTTTAAATTTTAGCAACAGAATTTTCCTAATGTTTACAGAAGTCTTTGATCAAGAAGAATGGGACTTAATAATTTAAAATAAGATGTATAACAGAATACTGGACAAAACCATGTTTCTCTAGTACCCTGGAAGTACTAATGCATAGTACCTTAATGAGGACAGAGCGGTACCAGGTATCATAGAATCATAGAATCATAGAACAACCAGGTTGGAAGAGACCCATCAGATCTTCTAGTCCAACCATTCCTATCTAACACTAAACCAAGTCCCTCAAGACCTCATCCACCCGTGCCTTAAACACCTCCAAGGAAGGTGAATCAACAAACTCCCTGGGCAGCCTATTCCAATGCCCAATGACCCTCTGTGTGAAAAACTTCCTCCTAATCTCCAGCCTAAATCTCCCCTGGCGGAGCTTGAGGCCATTCCCTCTTGTCCTGTCCCCTGTCACTTGGGAGAAGAGTCCAGCTCCCTCCTCTCTGCAACCTCCTTTCAGGGAGTTGTAGAGAGCAATGAGGTCTCCTCTCAGCCTCCTCTTCTCCAGGCTAAACAACCCCAGCTCTCTCAGACGCTCCTCATAGGTTCTGTTCTCCAGCCCCTTCACCAGCTTTGTTGCTCTTCTCTGGACTCACTCCAGAACCTCAACATCCTTCTTGTGGTGAGGGGTCCACAACTGAACACAGAATTCAAGGAGTTGAGTGCTGAGTCCAGAGGGAGAATCACCTCCCTGGACCTGCTGGTCACACCGTTTCTGATCCAAGCCAGGATGCCATTGGCCTTCTTGGCCCCCTGGGCACACTGCTGGCTCATGTTCAGTCGGCTGTCGACCAACACCCCCAGGTCCCTCTCCTCCTGGCAGTTTTCTAGCCAGGCTTCTCCCAGTCTGTAGCTCTGCATAGGGTTGTTGTGCCCCAAGTATCCATATGTTTCTCACCACTCTTCACAACACAGTATGAGAGGAGAAGCAGATACCACTGACTCATTATGTATTCTCCTCATGCAGGCAGGCAAGAGCAGGCAGATTGAGATTAAGGCTGGAGAAAGCTTTGCCAGGATGCCAGCCAGCATATCTTTGGGGGGGATTTTGCATAGAAATGTTTACCCTTTTTCTGAACTGCAAAGGAGTGGGAAGGGATTTTCCAAGAGGAGCCCAACAGCACATTTCTTCTTGCCCCAAACTGGTTCAGAAGTCCCTAGAGCTGCACATCGATAGTGTGGTGGTCAACTGGCAAGTCCAAGCTCATGTTGTGGTCGCATCGTAACTCCGTGTAGGTTGAGAGTACATTTCCTATTCTCCTTTCAGCTTTGTGTTTATGGGAAAAAAAGCACGGTATGTGGCCTGGAAGTCAAGGGAAAGGCATTTATCATCTTGTTTTCCAGACCAGGAAACTGGAACAAGCACATCTTCCACACAACTTAGATTTCACTTGTGTAAACTTAGGCACATACTTGCTCTGACAATAAGCAATGACAATACTTTTCACCTATCATTTACACTTTATTTAAATTCTCTTCTCCTTTTCTCATTGAGATACATGTATAAAAAGAAATAAAAATTTAAAAAGATTCTTCATGTAGCATTACAGGATTCAGGGTCACAAAATTAAGTACTGTAAAGCTCAGTGCTACATTTTGAAACTCAAGAAGTTTTTTTAATTCTAAAAAAATAAGTCGCTCACTTTAGCTCTTTTCAATACTATCTACACCTCTTTCATACACTGAATATAAATCTTAACATACTATTGTATAATAACCTTAAAATAGATACTTGGTGTGGATGATTTAATGTGGTTGGAAAAAAATTCCCATTTAGGATCTTCTAACCAATAAATGTGTGACCTTACATGCCCTATTTTACGCTACCACTAATTTTTCACGTGCAAGACTCACATTTGCAGATACACTGTATAGAGACTAACAAGTAATACTTTGTTTTCGGTTTTCAGCAACGAGCACTTTCTTTATTACCAGAGAACGTTTCACAGAGTCACTTCAGAGAATGCAAATGAAATCACAGAGTAGATGTCTTTCATCTTACTTCATGTCGGAGGAAAAGTGCAGTCTTTATAGAAAATATTCTATTTTGGCATCATTTGAAAAGAAAGCTTTAATTAATAGTACGTTCAGCTTTCTGATGTTGAGTACTATTCAGAAATGTGGGCATCTGCAGCCAGCTAGAGGCCATTAAACATGCTTTTGCACTCTGTTGACAGGGTTTTGCTTCAGTACAAAAAAAAGCTCCAACAAAAGTCTCTCCAGTAGCTACAGAAAAGTGAAAGAGTAGAAGAAGACTAGGAAAGCATGTTAATACATCAGGTAATGCACACGAGACAGAAAATGAAATTATGAATCTGTATATATATGTAGTTAAAGGTTTCTGTGAAATGGGAGCTGAGTGACTCATCTCTCGGTTTGCTCAACTGAATAACGAGTTTGCTCCAAAATAAACATTGCGGCACTGTTATGTAGTGGATGCAAAGGCAGAAAGCAAAATCAAAAACTGAAAAAATCCACCTTGCCTTTTAAGTAAACTTGAGAGTGTTGATAAGCAGAGGCATTTTTCTGAAAACACAGTACCTGGGAAAAGAAAAATGTGTATTGATTCATCTGCATTACAGCTAGTTCAATCCCTGCTGACAGTTTCAATTGATCACCGTCAAAACAGAAATACTAAGTATATTGTGAAAATAATCTGAAAAATTAAGTCCTATTGTCCCTAAATTTGAAGCGACCCATTTAATCCATCAGAAGAATGAGAATATTTTGAGTATTGGCTGCAGGCACTTTCACAATTACAGAATCCTCAGGAATGGGATCCTGAAGGGAAGGGAAAATAATCTCTGTGCTGTGCATGGAAGATGTTTTCTAGTTAATTTAATTTATTTAAAAAAAATATTTAAGAATATCTTCACACTTAACCTTGGTGTCCCAGTTTTCCAGGTGTTTCAATCTCTGCTAGTGAAATGCTTTTGTACATCAGCCACTGGAAAACTCCCCTGCAGGTTTGATTTATCCCATTAATGTTTATGCATATGCACAGCACTGTGCTGGCACACAGTTGCTAGGACGTCTTAGCAGAAATTCAGCAGCACCCAGAGATGCATTCACAGGAGAGCTGATTGCGTTGCTATGCCTGCCAACTAGTGGACAGATGAACAGTGAGCCCCTCAATTAGTAGAAACCGTGTTAAGAGTGTATTTCTTTCATCTTCTTTCTGATATGCCTTTGGTTGATACAATACTGGCTAAACTTTTATTTTCATTCTATTTACTGTCTTGAAGTTGCTATGTTTTCCTGTTCTCTCAGCCCCTTCACCAGCTTCATGGCTCTTCTCTGGACTCACTCCAGAGCCTCAACATCCTTCTTTGTTTGGTTGGAAAAGATCTTTGAGATTATTAAGTCCAGCTGTAGTGGAATGGTTGGATTCGATGATCCAGTGGGTCTCTTCCAACCTGGTCATTCTATGATTCTATGATATTCCCGACCACCTCATCTACCTCTCTTTTAAACCCCTCCATGGAAGTTGACTTCCCTGCATAGCCTGTTCAAGTGCCTGATAACTCTTTCAGTGAAGAATTTTTTCCTGATATCTAATCCAAACCTCCCCTGGTGCAACTTGAGGTCATTTCCTCTTGTCCAATCTGCAATGACATGGGAACACGGTTGCAACAACCATGAATGGGAACAGAATCATAGAATAGTTTGGGTTGGAAGGGAGCTTAAACATCACCCAGTTCCAACCCCTCAGCCATGGGCAGGGACACCTCCCACCAGACCAGGCTGCTCAGAGCCCCATCCAATCTGTCCTTGAGCACCTCCAGGGATGTGGCAGCCACAGCTTCCCTGGGCAACCTGGGCCAGGGCCTCACCACCCTCACGGTGAAGAAATTCTTCCTAATGTCTAATCTAAATCTGCCCCTCTCCAGTTTATACTCATTGTCCCTGGTCCTATCACTACAAGCCTTTGTAAAAAGCCCCTCCCCAGCTCTCTTGTAGGCCCCTTTCAGGTACTAGAATGTCGCTATAAGGTCTCCTCGGAGCCATCGCACATACAGAAAAGGCCTTCGAACATATAGAAAATGAATGCTTCTCCACTTGAGTCTCAAAGCTTCCTTCTTTCCAAGTCTAATCACAGATTTCAACACAGATGAAGCAAAAGGAGAGAAGCAGACAGCTGAGCATTTGTTGCTCTGAACATGAATGTAAGATCAGGGGATACTGAAGAGGGTAACTTAAGTTTACCAAATGTAAAGAGGAAAGTCATCGCCAAGTTCAGCCCCTTGCAGACTGCAAATAGAATCATAGAACAACCAGGTTGGAAGAGACCCATTGGATCATCGAGTCCAACCATTCCTATCAAACACTAAACCATGTCCCTCAGGACCTAGTCCACCTGTACCTTAAACACTTCCAGGGAAGGTGACTCAACCACCTCCCTGGGCAGTCTATTCCAATGCCCAATGACCCTCTGTGTGAAAAACTTCCTCGTAATCTCCAGTCTAAATCTCCCCTGGTGGAGCTTAAGGCCATTCCCTCTTGTCCTGTCCCCTGTCACTTGGGAGAAGAGGCCAGCTCCCTCCTCTCTACAACCTCCTTTCAGGGAGTTGTAGAGAGTAATGAGGTCTCCTCTCAGCCTCCTCTTCTCCAGGCTAAACGATTTTGGAGATATTAATGCAATTGATTCAACCAATACATAGAGCCATGTGTGTGACCTGAAGGGCAGATCAAAGCCACCAAGCTTGCTAACGTTGTATGCTGCTCCTTCACGTGGAGCAGAAACAGGTACCCACCTGACTCCCTGCAGTTCTGATAGTTCAAAGCAGTTAAAAGCAGAAGGCTTTCTTCCCCACAGATAGAGAGAATCCTTGCTGGTCACTGGCATGTAGCACACACCTGTGGCATTCCAGGGAATTGTGGGGGAAAAAAAAAGGTACTCTAGGAAGTACAGAGAAAACCCACAATTGCCAACAGCGATGAAATTCTGATATACCACCACATCTGTTTGGAATATTTCAAGGATGTGGAAGAGGTGTTTAGGACAGTTTTATGAGCATGTCTGACTGTGTGAAAACTGAGAAAGTGGCCAGATAAGTACAGATGAGGTGACTTACTTGGAATGTAGGATGAGGAGTGATCAGATCAGACAGCAGTTGGCTACACTAGGAGTTAACCTACCTAACAAACACCATATGATGACTTCTTGAGGATATTAAGACCTCTCACAGTAAATATCTACTGCCTAATTGCCTAAGACCTACACTAAAAGATCAGCAATTTTTTTTCTGTTTGGGACAATACCACCTCTTCTCCCAAGTGACAGGGGACAGGACAAGAGGGAATGGCCTCAAGCTCCACCAGGGGAGGTTCAGGCTGGACATTAGGAAAAAAATTTTCATGGAAAGAGTCATTGGTCACTGGAACAGGCTGCCCAGGGAGGGGGTTGACTCACCGTCCCTGGAGAGGTTTAAGGGACGGGTGGACGAGGCACTGAGGGACATGGTTTAGTGACTGATAGGAATGGTTGGACTCGATGATCTGGTGGGTCTCTTCCAACCTGGTGATTCTATGATTCTATGATTCTGTGGGATGACCTTAATGCCTTACTGGGAACATTTCATTTCCCTATGGTGTAAGTACCAAGTCTACAGAAACATTCATTTCAGGTTTACTATTAAAGTTTAAAAAATTATCCAACTCGTGTGATGTAAAAAACAATTCTTTGGAGCAAAACACTGGAATCAGATGTCTATGGTAGATTCTTTGTGATTAATTTTGTGAATTACTTCCATTAATGTAGAACTACCCTTTTCGTTCACATCACCTATGTTTTCTCTCCTACGGACAAAAGATTGCCTCCTGAACATATTAGACAACATTATTGCACTTTGGTTGCACAATAACTGGAGTTCATAAACTAGCACCTATTTTCCTAGATCCATTCTAGGTAGCACTCCATTCAAAAGTGTGATGAACGCCCCTAGCCAAGGAAATCTCTTCCTGTGGTCATGCATTAATTTTTCTTGGACAGCTAACCCCTGAAGCCCTCATTTGAAGTCAATAGGAATTTTCCATAAAAAAAAGCCCAAACAATCAAAACCAACAACAAACCAACAAAAATCTAGCTCAAGGCAATTTTTTTAATATAGAAAGTTTCCAAAAATCCAATGAGCAGCCCGGACTTTATTCAAGCAAAATGTTCAGTAACATCACAAAAGAACATAAAAGCCGTGCAAAGAACAACTGTAAAACTAAGAAAACTGAGTTATCACAAAGACAGTTATCTGCTACATGAATTAGAGGAAGCGAAGTACACTGTTTCTGACAACATAGACAACACAGCGCTTTCTCATTAAATATTCTTTTAGTGGATCTGCTGGTAGGTGCAGGTGAAGATGCCTTTCTCCAGGAATTCCAAATATTTGCAGAAGCTTGAGATAAACATGAAGAATTTGGGGAAGAGCATGGCTATGAGAATACATACAGCTGCGGAATTTTGCTGCTGATCTGCATTTAGAGCAGCTCAAAATTGTTACTGTAGCAGAAAAAAACCCAGCGCGTTGATATGTTTTGCTGGAAGAAGTATAAAGCGGTCTTGAATGGTCTTATCCCAGTGCACGGAGGACCCTCTAGCCACACTGAGCTGGAGATAACACTACCAAAAGGCACACGCTCTGTTTCTTTTTTTTTCTGTCAGATTTTTGGATAGAATTTCATTTTGATAAACTGCGATTTATGCCGATGTAAATTACACACGCAAATCTTCCGTATGTCAAGATGGGGAAATTTACCACCTATTTTCTGTACTCTATGTTTCTTCCTGCTGACTAAAGTAATTTTATCAACATAATACAGGCAGCAGGGCCACACTTCATAAGCCAGATGTTTATTGACCTATGTGACCCCCCAAGTGTTTTCCTCCTGATTATTTGTGGTATGAACATAACAGATAACATATGAAGTAATGCGGGAAAATGGGCCTATAAACCAAACCATTTTTGATTTTTCTTTCAGATCGTTTTGATTTCATTGGGTTTTGTTTCGCGAAGGTAAGGAGTTAGGGTGAAAAGACACAGAAGACAATCGATCCAGCCTTCAGAACACTTCCTAAGTTCCACTGTCAAATGCCGTAAAAGCATATTGGAAATAGGATTAAATGAGAAAAAGGTCAGTGATTTGATTCTACAAAATAACTTAGATAGCAAAATAGATGCTGTGTATTGCATAATTAATTTTTTAGTACTATCAGGTATAGTATATTGGCATAATTATTAAAAATACCATATGAACATAATTACTCTGAACTAAAAAACCTGGAAAGCTAATTGGTATAATGTACCTGAAGTTAAAGTTATTACAGCAGAATTTAAGGCATATTGAATCATAGAATCATAGAACATAGAATCATAGAACACTGGAAGTTATACAAGCAGGATAACTCTTCGGAGAGAATTTTGCCAAACAGTAATTAGCTGTGACCAGAAAATTATATTTTCCTTTCTGGATGGCATCTAAAGCCTTGAAGTTCCCTTATATTACACAACTTCAGTGGAAAACATAATGAGGAGAAAGGAAACATGAAAAAGAAGATGGATGTTCAGGTTCACCTGCTTTTTCTATAGAATCAGCACACAGCCTTTGGCTACAAGTTTCCCAGTTTTGAAAAAAGGAATTGTTGTAGAAATAACTGCAGCACCCAGTCCTCTTCCTCTATCCCCAGGTATTTTAATGACTCTCCAGCTGGAAACTATGGGCTACAATACAGCTGATTTAGCTGATTGTGTGTGCCTCTCATTCCATTCAGTGCAAAGTCACCTGGATGCCATGAACTATGATCAGGTAGGATTTAGGGAAGTCCAGTTGTTTTATCCTGAAATGCTCAAGACAGCAATTACCAGACCCAATTCATCTGTCTGAGCTGAGGAAGAAGCAGTCACGTACAGAGAGGCCCTATGAGGAGCAGCTGAGAGAGTTGGGGTTGTTTGGCCTGGAGAAGAGGAGGCTGAGAGGAGACCTCATTGCTCTCTACAACTACCTGAAGGGAGGTTGTAGAGAGGAGGGAGCTGGGCTCTTCTCCCAGGTGACAGGGGACAGGACAAGAGGGAATGGCCTCAAGCTCCACCAGGGGAGATTTAGGCTAGAGATTAGGAGGAAGTTTTTCACACAGAGGGTCACTGGGCATTGGAATAGGCTGCCCAGGGAGGTGGTTGATTCACCTTCCCTGGAGGTGTTTAAGGCACAGGTAGATGAGGTGCTGAGGGACATGGTTTAGTGTTTGATAGGAATGGTTGGACTCGATGATCTGGTGGGTCCCTTCCAACCTGGTTGTTCTATGATTCTGTGATTCTGAGAGTAGGCAAGGCACAAATATTTCCAATGATAGAATCACAGAATCACCAGGTTCAAGAGATCCATCAGATCACTGAGTCCAATCGTGATAGATATTTCTGAATTTGGCATGGCAACACTCATCTTTCTTCCAAAAAAAAAGAAAGAGAAGATATATGGAAGATTTCATGTTATGTGAATTATGGTTTGTTGCAGGACAGAAGTGCCTAATGAAACTACCTGCTCTTTATTCCTACTTCTTTTTAAAGAAAAGGAACTACATAATTTTTCAATGCGCAAACTACATTAGTTAAATAACTGACTTGTCACTAAGTTCGTTCATACAAAAGCCTCAACTGAAAGCTCTAAGTTTTGCTGCTACTGAGCTAAAGAAGGCTAATCTGTCTAGATATTTACCACAGAATCAGATTACTTCATCACTGAAACCAACTGCTTTGTGCTGCTATTTTTCATTAACAGAGAACTAGGGATTAGGCTGAACTATTTCATTTGCCCCGAGTCTCATGGGAAAACTTGTAGATTGATAATGAACAAACTGCCCTGAGTGCTATTTTCCCTGGGCCAGAGAAGATGCCAGTGATTAATTTCAAACTGTATAAGAAAAATACCACCAGATTTACAAAAGTGGTTTCCAAGATTCATTAAATCTAACACTTTCCCTTCCTTTGGATGCCACAGGTATTATGGTTGAATTCTTGTCCTTCATTCAAGACAGTGTTAATAACTGTAGTTCCATCCTACACTTTGACTACTAGTAGGACTTGCTACCAACTGATTTTTCAAGTCACCATCAAAATAAATTACTAGGTTTAGTAAACTCTCAGAGCAGAAACTGTCTACTTTTGACCAGTGTCTCAGGGTCTTCATCCAACCTTTGAAACTGAATCACAGAATCATAGAATCATAGAATAACCAGGTTGGAAGAGACCCACCGGATCATCAAGTCCAACCATTCACATCAAACATTAAACCATGTCCCTCGGCACCTCGTCTACCCGTGCCTTAAACACCTCCAGGGAAGGTGAATCAACCCCTTCCCTGAGCAGCCTCTGCCAGTGACCAATGTCCCTTTCTGTGAAAAACTTCCTCCTAATGTCTAGTCTAAATCTCCCCTGGCGGAGCTTGAGGTCATTCCCTCTTGTCCTGTCCCCTGTCACTTGGCAGAAGAGCCCAGCTCCCTCCTCTCTACAATATCCTTTCAGGTAGTTGTAGAGAGCAATGTGGTCTCCTCTCAGCCTCCTCTTCTCCAGGCTAAACACCCCCAGCTCTCTCAGCCCTTCCTCATAAGGCCTGTTCTCCAGCTCTCTCAGCCCTTCCTCATAAGGCCTGTTCACCAGCCCCTTCACCAATTTTGTTACTCTTCTCTGGACTTGCTCCAGAGCCTCAACATCCTTCTTGTGGTGAAGGGCCCACAACTGAACACAGGATTCTAGAAGCTTTCTCACCAGTGCTGAGTACAGAGGGAGAAACGTGTGTGCTTCAATGCCGTGTGCTTCAAGTGTCATGAGAGCTGTTCTGAGGTGAGTGGCCTTTTAAGTAGGTTACACAAAATAAAGCAGTGAAAGCAAGGTTGCGGAGGAAGATTTGCACTCAAGCAGCCTGAGGAAGACTGTGCTGCTCCGAAGGACCATGCAAGAGCTGGAGGATGCAGATCAGGACACGTCCAGCTGTTTATACAAAGGGGAACTGAGTAATGACACTGGCTCCTTCATTCTTGCATGCTAAAAATTTGCGTTTAAGGTATCAGTCTGGATAGATCTAGCTTAAAACAAAGTAAACTGAATCTCATTTTTAATTGTTTCTTGTTTCACCTTCAAATGCTTCAGACATATTAAGTGTTTCAATCTTGATACCTAACTTGGATATAAAGAACCTGTACTAAAAAGTTTGTGTAATGAAAGGGTAGAACTCAACGTGAATTCTGTCCTTGAGGTAAGCGCATCCTAAACCCTGTGTCTTTGGTTGTGCACATGGGTAAGCAGGGCCCTTTTTTTGGTTAACTCTTGTGATTGCATCTCAGTTCCTATTGCCAAAGAAATTTCTGATTGCAGATGATGCTAGAACAAGCCAGATCATCCTAAACCAAATCTAATTTCATACTCGATTGTATTTGTTGCTGAGGCTGAGAAAACTGACAGGATAAAAACTTCATGGGTTAGTGTTTGATAAGGAATGGTTGGACTTGATGATCCGGCAGGTCTCTTCCAACCTGGTTGTTCTATGATTCTACGATTCTATGATTTGTCTCAGTATATTTTGACAGATCCCATTTACTAATGTTTCTTAAATGAAGCATCAGAGGACTGTGTCTGGAGTAAGTTGTTTATAAACCTCTTTAGCCAATAGAGCTAGGATTGAGAAAGCTTTAAGCATGTAAATAGTAATTGGAAGGTCTTATTTAAGCATTGACATGTTAGATTATAACTAACATGTGCAGGAGTAGAAACACGAGGCCACTTCTGTGCTATGCGCATGTAGCAAAGCACAGACTCCAGCGCACACCAGCAGTGCAGCCGCAAAACATGGTGGCAATAAGGGTCTGAAAACACCAGATGGACTCCAGAAAACTGATCTTAAAAGGATTTAAGTAGCACATGAGGGGGGGGAAAGTGTGGATGATAACAAAGATTAGTGCTGCCGACAATGCATTAGCCAGCTCAGGTCACATACATGCTGAAGTCCAAATGTAGGATGCTGTGTGTGAGGAAGAGACAAACAATAATTGTATTCATATTGAATATGTAAAACACAGTAGTGGTTCTTCAAGTAGGGAAAACAACCTTTCCTACAACCTCTTTCATGTTCCAGTTTGATGTCAATTGTTTTGAACAACAAAAGGGAAAGTAATCAAAAATTGGACAAAAGCCCATAACATTTGCACAAATATATGTGTAGGGAAGTACTAAAGATGCCAAATCTGCAATGAAAGAAACCAAAAAGAACAAACAAGAAGATAAAGGAGCATCTTGTGATTTCCTTCAACGTTTCATTACAACATTATCAGATTTAGATGTTCATATGACACATGCATTATATATCTCAATGACAAACTCCCCCTTATTTGAATTCTGTTTGGGTATTTTATTTGGAAGAACATAAAATATTATTGAGCGGTGATATGCAAAATATATAAACAAGTAATTAAGTATTCATTTGTACAAGTTGGAATGCTGGTTATAAATTAAGCATTTGTGGAGTCCCATCTGTGTGTGTATTTACTACAAACTTCCTGAACAGGGGAAAAAATATTTTGTCCATCCCACAAACAATCTACCAAAATGTTTGTCTTCATGTAACCTTGGAGGACTGAACTCAGCTCTGATACAATCCCAGTTTTTTTGAAAGAGTTATTTCTGTTACATGAGGTCTGAATGTGAGATATTCTTCTGAACTTCCTTGCATTTTCCTCTTTGCCCTGTATTACCTCCTTCGTTACAGCAATGGGTATGTAGTGATTAATTTCATCCTTGATACAGTTTTCCTCCTCTGTTCAGAAAAAAAATAATTGAAAAGAATGACAGAAAAATCAGGAATTATTGTTTTTATAAACTATAGCAATGAGACAATTTAAACAGGTGTAAAGGAGGCAAAGTTTTAGGGTGCATGGTTGTTTTTTTTCTAGAGTCTCCTTTAATAGCACATTCCTAATGCAGATGAAAGCAAGCCGTTTGCCTCAGGCCATACTTCTCATTTGCCTTTATTTTACTCAGTTTGGCCAGTTTCAGATGTTGAGTATGTTCATTTATGGCATACTAGATTGCATACAGCATTTATGGGCTTTATTTTAGCCCATTGCCTATATTCAATCCACATTTGCTCACTACCTCCATCATCAAATCTGTGTCTCATACACTTCAGGTTCACAGGTTGCTGGAAGAAGACCCTTATGTGTTTCATTATGAAGCTTAAATATGTGCTTTCACTTTTTAAACAAGATTCTGTTTCCCTACAGTTTTAGTGGTAGTATTTGACAGGAACAGTTGGACTCGATGAGCCGGTGGGTCTCTTCCAACCTGGTTGCTATATGATTCTTATCCCTCCACAATGAAAAGGAACTATATTTTGATTCTCCGCTGCTATAGATTTTTACTTTCATATTCCTGTTTTCATATTAAAGCATCTGGCTTCATCTGTGTTCCCTCTCTATGTGCTATGCTTTATTTTTAATCCAACCATATATTTAATTGCTATTAATCATGTTTTCCCCTGTAACTGCATCGAACATGTCAATAGTAATTACATTAGATTAATCTCCAGATCATATTTCTTTTACAAAATAAGAGTCCTCAATTGTTTCTGCCAAGATCCTTAGAGTGAAGAGCATTTAAGAATTGCCTGCTCAACAGACCAAACGCTAACTCAGTGTGGAGATGCAATCTCATGTTTGAACATATTTTGACTTAACATTTACAATCACATCAATTTTTCAATGAATACCGAATTAAATACTAAAAGCTGATTCTCCCCATTTTGTATGTTCCTTTTTCATGTTTGGTGTGGGTTTCACATGCCACAGCTAGTTACTTCTCTAGGATTTTTTATCTTTAGTTTATAGTTATTTATTCTGTTCAATTTCTTCTTTTGTATTGACCTTCAAACCCAGAATACATAAAATGAGTTACATTTCACAGAACAGGTTACTCAGTGGTCTCCGTAAGTATTCAACTTGTCAGAATCTTTTAGTAGGAGAATATAATTAACCCTGTGTTCCTTAAATGTCTTTTTAGCAAATTGATGTTCATCAAAACCCTTTGTAAGCCCTGTGATTAGGTCTACAAGTTATTTGGCACCTTCAGAGTCCTTTTACAACTTATACTGTCTTCCAGATGATTTCTCTCAAGCACATTTTATGCCTTCATCTACGCTATTACTCATTAGTTCTTTGCTTTAGGTGTTTTGGTTCATTTCTCAAGTTAGGATATCAGGTTTAGTGTTATGAAAACTGCTGATTGCATTCATTCACTGGTGGAGATTTTCTTTAGAAACCACATGATGTTGCTGAGTCACAGATTCTCAGAATAGCTGAGTTGGGAAGGGACTTCACCTTCTGGTTGTTTACCCTGGAGAAGAGGAGGTTGAGAGGAGACCTCATTGCTCTCTATAACTACCTGAAAGGAGGTTGTAGAGAGGAGGGAGCTGGGCTCTTCTCCCAAGGGACAGGGGACAGGATGAGAAGGAATGGCCTCAAGCTCTGCCAGGGGAGATTTAAGCTAGACATCAGGAAAAAAATTTTCACAGAAAGGGTCATTGGACACTGGCAGAGGCTGCCCAGGGAGGTGGTTGACTCACCTTCCCTGGAGGGGTTTAAGGGATGGGTGGACAAGGTGCTAAGGGACATGGTTTAGTGTTTGATAGGAATGGTTGAACTCGGTCATCTGGTGGGTCTCTTCCAATCTGGTTGTTCTATGATTCTGTGATTCATCCAACCTACTCCACAAAAAGGTGGGGTAACTAGAACAGGTTAATCAGGACTGTGCCTAGTCGGCCTTTAAGTATCCTGAAATATGACAACTCCACAACCTCTGTGGAAAGCCTCTTCCAAGGTTCAACTACTCTCACAGTAAAAAAGATTTTCTTATGTTCAAGTGGAGTTTCCTGTATTTCACCTTGTTCATCAGCCTCTCCTCCTATGCTGGATGCTCCAATCAATTGACCATCTTTGCAGCCCTCCACAGCTTTCACTCCTGTCCATGTTTCTCTGTACTGGGGAGCCAGACATGTTCTACTGGTGCTCAAACAGAAGGGAACAACCACCCCTCTTGACCTGCTAACAATATTCTTCTTAATGCATTCCAGGATGCTGCTGGTTCTCTTTACTGCAGGAGCCCTTTCCTGGCTCATAGTCAATTTATCCACCACCATCATCCCCAGGCCCTTCTTCCCAGCTGCTTTCCAGACAGTTGGACCCCAGTGTTTACCACTTCGTGTGATTATTTTTCCTCAGGGACAGAACTTTGCACTTCCCTTTGCTGAATTTCATGAGGTTCTGGTTGTACCAGTTCTCCAGCCTGTCAAGGTCCCCTTGGTGTACCAGCCACTCCCCACAGTTTAGTATCGTTTGCCAAATTGCTGAATACGCACTCTGTTCAGTCATGCAGGTCATTAATGAAGAACATTAATGAACAGTACTGGCCCCAGAAATGAATGCTGGGATACAACACACACTAGTGATTGGCCCTGAGATGGACTTTGTTCCATAGACCACGACTGTTTCGATACCAGCCGTTTGACTAGCTTTCAATCCATCTCACTGTTCCATTTAACTAGCCCACACTTCATCAACTTGCCTACAAGGTTAAGGGAGACAGCATGAAAAGCCTTCCTAAAGTCAACATAAACCACATCCACTGCCCCCCTCACCTCATCCTGGAAGGCTCTCAGGTCACTTAAGCAATATTTCCCCTCTATGAATCCCTGCTGACTTCTCCAAATAACCTTCATATTCTTCATGTGTTTGGAAATGCTTTCCAGGATTATTTGCTCCATTACCTTCCCAGCTATGCAAGTGAGGGTGAATACTTGTAGCTCCCTGGATCCTCCCTCTCCCCCTTCTTGGAGCGACATTTGATTGGACTAGATGGTCCAATGGGTCCCTTCTAACCTGGTTGTTCTATGATTCTATGATTTGCTTTCTTTCAGTCCTCAGGAATCTCTCCCAGTTGTCATGACCTTTCCAACATGGCCTTGCAATGACATCATGTCAATAAGTCCTTGTGTCAAGCCTGCTGGGATGTCTTTTTTTCTGGCCTATCACTTGCTAATTCATCGATATAAACAGTTTTGTGTTTGCTGCATGTTTTCTCCTGCTGAGATATCTTTCCAACTTCCAGCTTGGTTTGTAGGTTATGCTTTTAATTCTGTCTTGATTATTTTCTTGGGTATTTTGCCAGAAATACGAACTATAATAAAAGACAGAAGTTTGCTATTTGATATCATGTGCTTCATTGTAATGTGGTCAGTCATTCCTCCTGCATAAAAGGAAGCCTAGCGGTGACTTTTGTTTTAATTTGTGTTTCATTCTCCACAAAGGAGTGGTATGGGGTATAAAGGAAGAAATAAAACTAAGATACTGACACTGATTAATAAAGGTACCCTTAATTCATTGCTTTCATTCCCATACTTGATGTCAGCATAAAGTAATATTAATATGGAATTGTTTGCCAAGAGTGTTGTTTATGGCAATACTAACTTGACGATATGGTAGGATATGAAGGGTGAGGGTGTGTCAACTTTCTGTTTAATCAGGAACTTATTAGATATGAGTAGTACTTTGATCAGCTATAAAAAATAATCATTGCTTCCGCATGATAGTGTCACCACGTTATCTTCCACCTGGAAGCTTTTATTACAAGCATTTATACTCAGCAGCATGAAGTTTTATTTCAAAAGGTTTCAAATTCTGGACTTACTGTGTCCATGACTAACTTTGTGCATCACATTTGCAGGTGCTGATAACAACTTTAAACATGCTTTAGGCAAAAAGAAATGCTGGGCAAAAAGGCAGTGCAGCTAAATACAGAGCTAAATGCATGTTCTCATCGACGGACATGAACTTTACAGAAGTTACACCCTGTCAGAGTACATATAGGTCAGTTTTGTTGCAACTTTCATCATAAACTAAATAATTACAAGCACTCATAAATCTTCCAGCAGCCAGAATCTCAAGAGGTCATCTTTTTATGTTTGGTTCTCTCAGTGACTTCAGGAAATGAATACTTGGTCTGTTCAATGCAGAGAATTAATGAGTGAAACGCAAAGAAAACATCACCAACTTGAAGTCATAAGGCTTTGATATACTAAGAAGTTATCGTGGCGTAATGAATTGCCACCTGTCGGCTCCTGTGAGGTAACCATCCACATGCACAGTCTTCCCCTTGTGCAAAAGCAATATAAACGCAGGTAGTTTTTCTCTCACTCAAAGGAGGACAGGCTACTTCACTCAAGGTAAGAGAATGCACACAGAGAATTCATCATGATGACTTACTATCTCCCAAAAAACTTTATTCCTATTTACTATGTATCCATAAAAGTTCAAATGCAAAGAAGCTGCTAAGATTACCCAACCTAATATATGCTGAGAAAGCAAGTTGCACTCAGTAATTTCCAAAGTGATCTCAACAGCTTTTTCACTTAGATTATATATCTAGGAAGACATCTCACCTTAAAGCACATCATTTAAAGACAAATAATTTTAAACACCTTCCAACATGTCGTTCATCCATTACAAACTTACATATTTTGCTTAATTTGACCTCAAAACTACAGAGGATGAAGAAAAATAACATTTCCTCATAAACTATTTCAAAGGTCAGCTCATAAATATCTACTTCGAGTGCTTCTGGTGCTATATTCCAGGTGCTAACCATCCTATTTTCCTGCTCCTACACAAGAACAGGAATTTACATAAGGTCAAAATGGTTGGTTAGGGAGACAGCATCAGAAAGAGATCATGGTTTAGTGTTTGATAGGAATGGTTTGACTCGATGATCCGATGGGTCTCTTCCAACCTGGTTGTTCTATGATTCTATGATTCTAAGTGGAGCCTGATCTAGTGGGAGGTGTCCCTGCCCATCGCTGTGGGGTGAGGATGGGAGGGGTGGAATTAGATGATCTCTAAGGTCCTTTCCAATTCAAACCATTCTGTGATCCTAAGCGTAGAGCAGTATTTTGCTGGAATAATCTTCATATTTCCAGGCAGACCCTGCACCAGAGTCTGCTTTTGGGCTACTATATTTAAAATTGCAGTGGCCCTATCCTTCTTCAGCTTGTCCAGTCCCTTTTATTTAACTCCCTCATCCTACTTGCCAAGTACTCAGTCATTACGGTTGATGAAGAAGGCTCAGCAGCGTTTGCCATGCAACTCCGTCTGTTAGCTGGGTAACACCCCTATAATCAGGGAATGAATGGGTGCTCTATCCTTGCTGTGCTCCAGCACACAGGACCAGCCTAACAGCTACTCCAATGTAAATACAAGAACAATAAACAGTAGCTCGTGGTCTACTTTTTTAAAATGCAGAATTTTAGTACTTTGGATGCCGAGAGCAGATGCTTTCTCTAATTTATGGACAAGCAAAATTAAAAGGGCAATAGAACTAGCTTTTCAACAGACTAACTGGAAGGAACAAGTAAGGGCCCCTTTGGGGAGTGGTAACTAAGTAACTAACTAAATTCAAGAAGATGAGAGAGATGGAGAAGGTCCCTGGGGTGTTGGGAGACTGATTATTGATGCATACATACGAGAGGAGATGAAAACCAGAAGAAAGCAAGAGATGTCAAGGGCACACCTATGCGCGTACGGCATGTGCGGTTATTTGGAACAACATTTCTGGAAAGCCAGGTAGATATTTATTTTGAACAAAGAAGCTGCACCAAAGTGATTACTTTGACTACTTACCAGGTCAGGGGATACTGCATACATTTTTGTAAATTACCAGGATTGTCACTATTAGGCTGTTCTCCATTTGTTTTCCTGATGCAGAGAGGCTCTAAATATTAGCTAACCACTTCTATCAAAGTCAATGGATTTCTTCTTTAGATGTGAAACTGGGAAACTTACCTTCTAAGCCTTCACAGATCTATAATGACAGTGATATTTGCATATTTTACAGCACAATGAAACAATTTTTTGTCATGAGGTTCCAAAGTATAACGTGACATATGAAATTTATATGGAGATGTCAGACCCTCAAGGTGCACTGTTTGAGTTTTATTAATAAATGAACCATGATTTCACAGAAAGGGTCACTGGTCCCTGGCAGAGGCTGCCCAGGGAGGTGTTTGATTCACCTTCCCTGGAGGTGTTTAAGGGACGGGTGGACGAGGTGCTGAGGGACATGGTTTAGTGTTTGATAGGAACGGTTGGACTTGATGATCCTGTGGGTCTCTTCCAACCTGGTGATTCTATGATTCTCTGATTGAGTTCTTCCAGGGCACTGTTAGCAATTTTACCTTGCCTTTGTAATCCTTTGGAAAAGTATCAATGAGTCTACTAGTGTTACTTCTTCTAAAAGACAATGAAGAGATTCTTCCTTCTAGCATCTTCCCTCTTTCCTCTCACAGAGCCATTTTAGTCCAGGCCTTTTCTTGTGACTCTTGTGTGTTAAAAAGGAAATTTTGTTCACGTCCACTTGCCTCTTCCTATTGTCAGTATTATTCTTGAGCCCTTTCCTTCCAGATTCTAGGTCACTCTGTAAGATGCCATCTGAGGGTGACAGAGTATGCCAAGTGGCCTCTGCAGAAAAGACAGAAGCATGCTCCCATCACAAATAAAACAAACAGCATACTGGGCTGCATCAGCAGGTGAGAGGCTAGAAGATAAAGGCAACTTGCTGCCCTCCTTTAGCTGGTGCTATTGAGGCTGTACCTGGAATATAGTGCCCACCTTCACACACTCCCTGGCTCAGAAGGGATGGTGAGAGACTTCAGAGCCCAGCAAAGTGTTACGAAGATGGAAAGGAGCCATGTGCAGAGCTCCTCACATGTCTGGGGAGAAATCTGTTAGGTTTGGTGAAGAAAAACATACAGCGTGAGCTAACAGTGACCTGCAACTATTTGAAAGGGAAATACAGATATGACAGAAACTTTTTGTAGTAGTTGCAGATAGTTTTGCAAGGGGCATTAGCAGCAATGTGCAGAGTGAGAAATTCCAACAGGACACTATGAAAAATATCTACACCGTGTGTGTGGTTACTGCACCAGGACACAAGAGACTGACTCCATCCTTGGAGGTTTTCAAGACTCAGCTGGACAAAGCCATTGCTGACCTGATCAGCTTCTCAGAATTCCTCCTTTCAGCTAGGTAGGTGGAGTGGGTGATTTCAGAGGTCCCTCCAACCAACATGTTTATAGTTCTGTAATTCACGGTTTGCTATATTACGTTCTCTATCCTGCTGCGTTCCCTGGCTATCTCTGTCTGTTCTTTGCCCATGTTTTTCAGCAATTAACACCTCCTTTTCAGCTCTTCTCCTCCACCACTCCTGAGCTCTTTCTCCATTTTGACCTGTTGACATATTTTGGGGGGGGTTATCCAACTTTCATAGATTCATAGATTCATAGAAGAACCAGGTTGGAAGAGACCCACTGGATCACCAAGTCCAACCATTCTTATCAAACACTAAACCATGCACCTCAGCATCTCAACCACCTGTGCCTTAAACACCTCCAGGGAAGGTGAATCAACCACCTCCCTGGGCAGCCTGTTCCAGTGCCCAATGACCCTTTCCGTGAAAAATCTTTTCCTAATGTTGAGCTTAAATCTCTCCTGGTGGAGCTTGAGGCCATTCCCTCTTATCCTGTCCCCTGTCACTTGGAAGAAGAGGCCATTACCCTCCTCTCTATAGCCTCTTGTCAGATAGTTATAGAGAGCAATGAGATCTCCTCTCAGCCTCCTCTTCTCCAGGCTAAACAACTCCAGCTCTCTCAGCTGCTCCTCATAGGGCCTGTTCTCCAGCCCCCTCACCAGCTTTGTTGCTCTTCTCTGGACTCGCTCCAGAGCCTCGACACGATGTCTGTGATGATTTTGACATCAGTGCAATCTGTGATGTTGTGATGCTTGTGACATCAGTGACATTGTTGATGGTCAAGTATCTTTTCTCTATGTCACCTCATTTAATAGATGTCTATAAATGTAAAGGGCCTGTACAGCCTTTTCTCTCCATTCCTTAGCCCTGTATTTTCATACTGCTCTTTCACCACTCCTCCAGCTGCAGTGTTAATCCTCAGATATTTTCCTCTGTCTGGCATCACTTCATCAGTAGGTAATTGCCATCAGGTACCTATACAAGATTAGAAAATATCCTACAGCGTCTGCATCAAGTCCTTTTCATGCCTGTTCCATTTTTAGTCAGGTTTTATGTACTTAAGAAACTGTATTTCTCTGTCCCTAGCCTGTTTTTAATAGACTGTGGAGGGTTTTTTGGATGTGTCATATTGAGTCAACAACAATCTGTGCAGACATAAAGATTTATAGTATCTTATGAAGACTATCAAGTTTGTGAAGGACGATTTTGCCTGACCTTTTAAAGACATGTGGTGTTTAAATTAGTTCTGTGAGTAAGAGATCAATTCAGATCAAATTTCCTTAAATTTAAGAGAAAATTGAACTTCCTTCATCTCACCCTATAAAAGCATTTTTTAATGCTCTTTATTTCTTTGCTTTTATAGCTCCTGGACTTCCCTCAACATTGGCTACTTCCATTGTTAAATCTCAGCAGTTAACTGTCCATCAGCTGTGATTAAAAGCAGAAAGCTTCAGCTGGCTCAGCTGTAAGCTGTGTTACTCCGCTCCCCTGGAAAAAGAGTGTAAACCACAAACTGCAGCAAACCACAGATCCCACAAACTCTAACCAAGCCAACTACCATCAACCACAGAACCTTGTATCTGGTTGGAAATTAGGTGGGAAACTGAAAGAACATGCCAGAACTTTTCATATTCCATGAAGTTTTTGAAGTTCATGAAGTTCCATGAAGTTCATATTCCATGAAGTTTTTTCACAGAAAGGGTCATTGAGCATTGGAATAGGCTATCCAGGGAGGTGGTTGAGTCACCTTCCCTGGAGGTGTTTAAGGCACGGGTGGATGAGGTCTTGAGGGACTTGGTTTAGTGTTTGATAGGAATGGTTGGACAAGAAGATCCGATGGGTCCTTTCCAACCTGGTTGTTCTATGATTCTAAATTCCCTAAACTGAGGAGATTTAATGCAAGCAGGTAGTTAGAACTAATATCACTAGTCTGAGATGTGACAACACGTGAGCATGTGACACAAATTTCTAGTGCTGTAAATTCATCGCTCTGTCGTGATTTTCATGGTGTTTGGTGATTTTCTTTAATATGTTAATTTCTAGAGCCATGAGACTATAAGAAGACACCAAGCCACACAGACTTTACACATTGAGGACACTGACTGCAGTCATAGAATCATAGAATCACCAGGTTGGAAGAGACCCACTGGATCATTGAGTCGAACCGTTCCTATCAAACACTAAACCATGTCCCTCAGTACCTCGTCCACCCATCTCTTAAACCTCTCCAGGGAAGGTGACTCAACCACCTCCCTGGGCAGCCTGTTCCAGTGTCCAATGACCCTTTCCGCAAAAATTTTTTTCCTAATGTTCAGCCTAAACCTCCCCTGGTGGAGCTTGAGGGATTCCCTCTTGTCCTGTCCCCTGTCACTTGGGAGAAGAGGCCAGCTCCCTCCTCTCCACAACCTCGTTTTAGGTAGACCAGTCTTCTGGTTGTGGTGCACTTTACACAAATCTATTTACCTTGAGTCACTCCCGGTCCTAGAGATCTATTTATTGAACTGCCTTACTCATGAAAACTGATAATCACCGTATTTGATTTATGCATATGTTCACTACAATACAATAAACTACAAAAAGTTCATGTGTCGCATTGTCCCAACCCATATTTATAGAATGTTTTTTGAATAGGTGGCTTGATGATAATTCAAATCTAGATGAAACATCTCAAAATGTAGTTTCATTTGCTATATAATTTTATGCCTCTCTTCACCAGCATTTTACTAACAGTCTCGCAATATTTTAGAATACCTCTAAATATCATGTCACAACATGGAGACTATGTTATTTGTAGAAGCAGGAAGGCTTTAAATTAATTAGTGATGCTGAAACAGAGCGGAAGGAAGAGCTCTAAAAACATTTTTTCAGCTGATGGCAGGATATAGCATTACTGAAGAGTAATGGTTTTTATTACTCGTTTATTTAGCCACACTTTTCTTTTATAATCAAAATACTTGCATTAATTTGTATTTACACCATCCTTTTTGTATGTTAGTAAATACAACCCTGCACAAACAATGACATGAGCTGATCTAATGCTGTATATCTGTTCCAACAACTGGATACCAAAAGGCCTGTAGGAATATGTTGTGATAAAAGGTGCCATTTTCTTCCTGTTCTAACTTCTTTATGCTGCCTTATCACAGATTTATGTGCTAATTTTCTGTAAATATTAGTCTTTGAAATACACAACCATAATTTAATCAGAAAAAAAAGCAAGACAATATCCTATAATGTACCGGCCATGGGATCCTCAGAATGATCCTCTTAGGGCCTTGCTCCTCTATCGTCACACTTTGAAAAAAATTCCATAAAAATAGAAAGTGACTCATGAAGGGCATTAGGGCTGTGACAGAAGCTTTTGTCTGACCTTTTGTGAGCTCAGGGGATTTAAATTAGTTCTGTAAGTAAAGAGCAATTCAGAAAAAGATACTTGAATGAATAAATAACTTGGAGAAAAAGGGAACCATTTTATTCAGGTTAAAGCCGAATTCTTTATGCTTTCTTTATGCTGAGTTGATTTTGTTTTCCAAGAGAAAAGAATATTTGATAGAGAAAAAAACCCCTTTTTTTCTCTCACACAAGATTTGTAATTGAAGAACTACGAGAATCAGGAAAATAAATTCAATTAAAACTAAAGGCTAATCAGTTATTTTTCATGTTAGCTGCTTACAAATAGATTTTTAAATTTACCAATTCCTTTTAGCTGATTTAACACAGGGCACAACAAATTTAGCGAGCAGCAGGAAGTAGGGATTAGGATTTAAAACTGTGATAATTAAACATATTAAGATAATTCAAAGAGGCAATTGCCATTCACACTTATTCATTGTCTCAGTTTTTCTGGATCAAGTTAATACAGAACAATGCTATAACTTCACTCAGTTTCTATATAATAAGCACAGTTAATTGCACAAAAAAACCCTAAGCAATGCTTTGCAAAACCAGAAAGTCTTTCAAAACTGCTTTCTGGAATTCTCTGCCAGCCTAGTACCATTACATATACAAATCTCACTTTTCAGCTACAGATAATAACGACAGCTACAGACCATATGCTGTCCCATACCTAAAATAAAGCCCCTCTATCACAGTTTTAAAATTATATCATCTTCTAAATAAGTAACAGGTATCAAAGACAATAGGTGTTGGAGAGAGAAGACTCAGAAAGACACAGAAAACTGTGTGACACAAAGTATTTCAAATTAAAAAAAACTACCTGAAGGGAGGTTGTGGAAAAGAGGGAGCTGGGCTCTTCTCCCAAGTGACAGGGGACAGGACAAGAGGGAATGGCCTCAAGCTCCACCAGAGGAGGTCCAGGCTGGACATTAGGAAAAAAGTTTTCATGGAAAGGGTCATTCGGCACTGGAACAGGCTGCCCAGAGAGGGGGGTGACTCACCTTCCCTGGAGGGGTTTAAGGTGCGGGTGTATAAGGTGCTGAGGGACATGGTTTAGTGTTTGAGAGGAATGGTTGGACTCGATGATCTAGTGGGTCTCTTCCAATCTGGTGATTCTAAGATTCTATGAAATTTAGGTGTCTACTCCTAAATTTGCCCCAAGAGTCACAGATCTCTTTCTAAAACCTGTAGACATTTTATGTTACTGTGTTGATCTAACAAGATAAATGCTACAAGATCAGAAATCCAATCAAACTGTAAATGTATAACTCCCAAAACTGAAAATGTTCACCAAAACAGGTATTTGAGAGGGGATTTAAAAATGTTTCCTCACCAATAAGCACCAGTCTTTACCACCCTTGTGCTGCTGAATAGATTTTGTGGAATAGAGCCGTGAACCTAAGGCCATGTCTACAGCAGTGAATCAAAGAGTGCATGTGAGGGTTTCCAGACACTGGAATATGACTGCACTGAAGTTAGTAGAGAAGTTGCTGGCATGCCTTTGGCCTGTACCAACTAGCAGCCTCCCAAGCAATTCCCAGGCACTGTTTGGGAGTTTGAACATCCCACAGACCATTAGCAGCCAAGGATTTGCATCCAGCCACCTCGTCCTGGAGGCTGACTGTCTGTTTACTGGTGTACTTGCAAGTCAGTCCATGCCAGTTGGCCTCTGTGCTTGAGAATATTCTTGGGAACACTTTTACTTGTTAGTACAGACATAATCCTACACCTTTCCCATTAGTGCTGAGGGTGAAAAAATGCTTCAGGATAATAAATAACAAACCAGTAAAGTTTCATGCCAGTGGACCACTTTTGATAATGAAACCCATAAGGAGGGCTTTACTACCATTTTTTAAAAAAAAGAAGCCGCTTTCCCTGCTATTTTAATCTCATTGCAACAAAGATGACAGGGCATTCAGCTAAAGTCCGAAACAGTCTGAGGTACATGTTGATTTTTCTCCACTTCAACTAACAGGAGAACAGGCCTTAGGAGGAGTGGCTGAGAGAGCTGGGGGTGTTTAGCCTGGAGGAGGCTGAGGGGAGACCTCATTGCTCTCTACATTTACCCGAAAGGAGATTGTGGAGAGGAGAGTAATGGCCTCTTCTCCCAAGTGACAGGGGACAGGACAAGAGGGAATGGCCTCAAGCTCCCAGGGGAGGTTCAGGCTGGACATCAGGAAAAAAGTTTTCACAGAAAGGGTCATTGGGCACTGGCAGAGGCTGCCCAGGGAGTGGGTTGAGTCACCTTCCCTGGAGCAGTTTAAGGCATGGGTGGACGAGGCACTGAGGGACACGGTTTAGAGATTGATGGGAATTGTAGGACTCGATGATCCAGTGGGTCTCTTCCAACCTGATTATTCTGTGATTCTATGATTCTAATCACATGCAGCATGTCAGGTTGCAGATATATTTAAAGGTAGGACATGTCCTTATCCAATATTCTATGTAATCAGAAATGAGTACCCACCACTTCAAGCACTGTCCTGGAAGCCAAGAGACAAGAGCATTAATACTTGCTCTGCACAGAGTTCCTATCTTTTTTCAGGGAAATTACTTACAACCCAATCCATAATGCCTCAACTGCTAGGCTACATGATTACGCTTCCAGGACTCTGCATTTGACCCTGCAATAAAATGATGGCCCATTCATACCCTCACAGTTAAGGTAGTCTTGGAGAGAGGCAGATTTAAGATTCTTCCAGCGGAGGACAGAGAAAATGGAAGGGCTAATGTCTCCCATTTGCAGGCTGAATGCTCTACGCATTAGGATATCACATAGAACATAAAGTACATCCAAAGATTACTTGCTCTCTTTCTACTTTGAAGTATTCTGAAAGGAAATCTAGATTTTTACCTTGAAGTCACAAACAGAATGAGTTTTCAGATGAAGTTAAGTATTACCAATACCTCTGTGATAATTTTAAGTGGCTCTTCAGAATATGTTTGAGGGGTTTTTTTTTGGGGGGGAAGATATCCTAATTTTGCCTAACACCCTAATTCTGGGCTTTGGATTCCACTCCTGAATCCCAATGTCATATAATTTAGGTTTGCTGTGCTGAAATGATGGATATTTAATTTCTGCAATTGCTCTGTCTTTCAGATCTTTGCTGTGTTTACACTGTCTTTTTACGGGGGGACAGAGTAAAAGTACTGCGACTTCCTGCATGTTGACTGTTGCTTTGATTCTTGCCTGGAAAATCAAGGTGCCTCTCCAAAATTAGAAATCCAAGGCAGAGAGCAGGAATGGCTTGTACCTGAGCTCCTGCTCCTCTGCGCCCACAGACACAGCTCGAGCCATTTGGCTATTTGAATTCGAACACAGATTTCAAAGTAAGTAGAAACAAAGTACTGCTTTAATTCCTCACGTGTAACATGGGGAGAAGCAGAACTTTTCTACATCACAGGGATTGGGAAGTAAATACACTCCCACTTTGGAGTCTCTAGGGCAATAGACCATGGGAGTGAAACAAAACACGCAGCCAAAAAGGTGAAACATCTTTGGTGTTGCAGAAGGGGCTGAATTATGGAGGCAGTGAAGGATCACATTCTCAGAGCAGCCTCATGCTGCCCTGGTGAAAATTTCTTTATATACATCAGCTCAGTATAGCCGAAGGGCAAGTTACTTGGCACAGCAGCAGAGTCGGGAAGGAGCCAGTAAAGCAGGCTGGGTGCCAGCTGAGTCCCCCAGTGCCAGGGGAATTCTCAGCTGGGAGAATCTGGCTGCCTTCCTGCCTTGCTCCTCTGCATATGTATCTTTATGCATATACATATATTTGTATAGCAGGACTTTTAAAAGAACACTTATCTTCCATATGTCTACCAGTTTGACTAAGATTTTTATCTCATATCTAGTCTAGTGCAGAATAAACCTGCAGCTGCCTGATCTGAGATTACCCTCAGCTTTCACACAAACCAGATTGTTAAACAATCATGTTGACAAAAAGTTCTATGCCTCTCTTCTCAGAAAAAAAAAGAAGACTAAATATCCCAACAATGTAACGGCTGGAATATCGGTACTGGAGAACTACTCCAGCTAGGCATTCTAAAGATCTGCAATAACAGAAAATAGATTTTCACCCCTAGCACAGAAATACGTGGGTGAAGAAATTGGCTAAAAGCAGAAGGGAAACAGGAATATCTAAACGGATTTCAAGACAAAATTAAGCGTTCATTTCTTTCACCCTAGAAGTCCCCCTACTTTACTACTTACCAGGTGTTTCTCATTTAATTAATTTCATTAACTTCTTACAACTTGTTCAGCTAGCTCTGCAGACAATTGATTTTTATGACTATACACCTCAGCGACTTTCTACGCTAGTTCTTTTTTTTTCCTCACTGACTATATTGTTCTTCAAATCTCTTCAAAATTATATTTTATTTTGTATCTGTTCAGGCTTTAGTCCCCCTTTTCAATCAACCTTATCACTTATTTAGCACATTCTTCTATAAAGCAAATATACTAGATATTATATAACAACAAATATTTACATGTACGGCTGCTGCTTTCAGAGGTGTGATTTCAAAGTTTGCATTATGGTGCTGCTGTTAAAGAAAACTGCTGGCAAGACAGAAAAAACAACCTAATGATGATATTGTGACTATTTGAAATATATCAGATCTGTAAATAAACAATATGGGAAAGTACTTCTGAATAATAAAGAAGTTTTAAGATCCACAACTGAGGATATCACGTGATGGCGCCGAAACTTCTTAATCAGATTGCTTTCACCCTTAATTACACAGGCAGAGTTCACACTGACATCTGCTGTTAAGATTGCCTAAGTTTGCTCAGTATAAGGCCATTTTCAATTTCATTGCCAATTTAACAGTGTGGGCTGATCTTTTCTGGGATAAATGTCATCTTCAGATTTAAACCAAAGGAAAAGAGAGACAGTCAGTGCATCAGATGAAATGTTTTTGTGATTTTCAAAAATTATGTGGAAGATAACAGCTCACTTATTTCATACATACTATCAGCTGATTTACTTTAAAAAAATCAGTTATCTGCATCCTTTGAAAGCAGAACTTGAAAATCAGCAGAATTTCACTTGCTAAAGTTCACTAGAAAGGCTCCGTACTTGGCCAAGCTACAAGCCCCAGAAAAATCAGACTATATACACTGACGTAAATGGAAGGGTATTGCAATTTTGCATCCAACATCTTTGTTGGACGCATCCTGTAAAAGCAAGATTCCACTTGCTTTTACCTCTGACAAATTGCCAGGAGTGAAAAAAGACAGCTGGGGAAGGCAAACACTGACAAAGCAGTTAGGATGATGCGTACAGAGGTGCAGCGATAGCATGTGCGAAACAGAGGAAGAATGGACAAGCTTGGTAAGATAAGCAATAACAGTGAGCATTGAAAATAGAACAAATATTAACAAGAAAAAAAGAAATACTGGGGAGGAGGACAGGAGACAATGGGTGTTTAAGTGATGAAATTTAAATTATGACTTGGGTGTTTAAATGATGAAGTTTAAATGATGAATCATGACTCCAAAATCTTGACACTTTTCTGATCTTCAGTAAATAATTATGAGGCAAACCACTGTAATCTTCCTCTCTTTCAGTTCATGTATCCACAAAAATGATAATCCAGTTTGGTTTTTTTTTAACCTCTCTGGTAATAAAACAACGATGAAATTCTGTGCCAACGACCTAGACAGCCCAGGCAGATAACTCACATGGAAAATGAGCGTGCAGTTGTTCTACCCTCCCTCGAGGAAAGTCAGCATCGGGTTTCTGTGCAGCTAACTGCATACCTGGAAACTGAGTCCAGACACATGTTATTATAAATCACTTTTTCTTCTCATAAAAGTGACATTGCCTGATTCATGTTACATAGGGATAACTTAAGGCAACAATTCTGAAACACCCATCGTAAAAGAAATTATGTTTTAAATTACTGGCATCCCTAAAATTGTTAGTGTTGAGTGCTCACCTGCTAAGACATACATATGAAACTGTTGTTTGTTTTTGCAACTGGGATGATTTTACACTTTATTTTTCAAATCATCCCTTCACAGAGAATTTGGAATCAGGAAGTTTGGGGTTTTAACCCTGAGTTTGCCCCTGGTTTTCTACATGGCTTTTGAAAATCACAGAATCATAGAACAATCAGGTTGGAAGGGACCCATCGGATCTTCTAGTCCAAACATTCCTATCAAACACTAAACCAAGTCCCTCAAGACCTCATCCACCTGTGCCTTAAACACCTCCAGGGAAGGTGACTCAACCACCTCCCTGGGCAGCCTATTCCAATGCCCAATGACCCTTTCTGTGAAAAACCTCCTCCTAATCTCCAGCAAAAAATCCAGGAAACCCATATGACTCTGCTGTCCACATTGTCTATTAAACAGTGATAACTGCACGTGATCTACCAGCAACTTACAGAGCTTTCCACATATATAGTGGCAACTACATTTTGGTCGAGGTCAGCAGATGAAATGTAGCATAAACTGGTTGGAAGATATCTGGTTGTCTAAGTCCTGTGAGATTTTAAGGTAAGAAATAGATGAACAAATAGCTTTTCTGTCTTAAAATAAGGAAAAACATTAAAATAAAGATTCGTTTTGATGCTGACTGATGTATTTTTGAGCTGGTATATTCCTGAAATCCTCATATGGATTATAGAGAAAAATTCATTCAAATAGCTGTTCTCCTGATGTCAATTGGAAATTATTGTACATTTTGTTTAGTTTACAGTCCCAGAAGTTCACATCCAAAAGCTTCACGTGCAGATGGAGTCTGAAATAAATGAAAAGATATGTATTTACAAATTGCACTTCAACAAAAATATTTAAAAGAAATTACAAATCGTACAACAGCAAAGAATTGCAAATGTAAATGAGTATTATAATATATAAATAATTAATAACATATAGATAATTGCATTTGGTTTAAAAAATTATTCAGTCCATTATTTTGCATTCAGTTGTCATACAACCGTGGGGTGTCTCTGTGGGCAGAAGAACTGGACAGCATTCACCAAGTCCTTGGATGACTTCAGGGACCAACAGGTGCTATTAAGAGGTATTCTGCTTACTATCTTAGTATCTCTATTTACCTACTCTCATGTTTTTCACCCTTTTACTTTTCACTCAACTCTTTTGTAATTACGATTACGATGACAATTATTTGTTGCCTCTAATAATAATTTAGTTTCTTCCTGGTTCCTTTTTCTGTAGCTTGCCCCTTGTCATTGAAAAATCTCCTTCCAGCCTAAACAGTGGTAGCTTAAGTCAGTTCTCACGTGGATCGCTGATCATCCTTCTAAACCCTCTCTAATCTCCTGTATTTTTTTGAGGTGGTAGGGAAGGACAGGGCCAGAGCTGCATAACATATTACAAATAAGATGAATCCACAGATTTACATAACAGCAGTGTGACATTCTCTTTTTTTTGTTCTCCATTCTTCTAATGGCTTCTAATATTTGATTTACTCTGGTCACTGCTGAGCACTGAGTGATGTTTGTGTGCGACTACCTGTCATAACTCTCAACTATCACTCCAGTCAGCTCAGAGGTCATGTAAGTGAAATTAGGATTTCTTTCCCTTATGTACATCACTGTACATTTATCTTCACTGAATTTCAGCTGTCATATTATTGCTCAGTCACTTTTACTACCCTGAATAAATTAGTATCATCAAATTTGATTACCTCATTGCTAATATGCTTTTAAAGTAATCTATGGGCATGCTGAACAGCAAAAGCCCTAGTACATATTTATGGAATCTCATGTGCCACTGCTTTCCACTGTGAAAACTGACCATTTATTCTGCTCTTCTGGCCATCTAAATGTACAAATATCTCCCCTCATATGACACGCTGCTGAATTTTCCTAAAAGCCTCCAGTAAGACACTTCTCAAAAGCCTTATGGAAAAACCAAGTAAACTATGTCAACAATGCCAGTTTTCCATGTAACTGTTCATAAGACTTCATGAAAGCCAATGTGGCTGTTCTAGAAAGGATTATTTTATACAGATATTCAGAAGCTCTGTTCTTGTGTTTCCTTTTAATCTAGAAGGTACAGAAGACAAGCTTGAAAGCTTTGTAATGCCGCAGGTCTCTTCTCAAAACATTTTGTTTAAATTGCCTTCAGATTTTCAACTGTCCTTGGCCCTTGTGTGCCAAGGGAGATTTGGGCAAGAAATTACCCAGTATCACTTCTTAATTAATTCTAGCTTGCAAAAAGATACATAACACTACATTGCCAACAAGAAGGCCTACTGCACCTTTCATCTTTGTCATAGAATTTTTTATTTTGCTGTTACAGTCTTCCATGGAGTATCTTTATCAAGCTTCTATGGTTGGACTCGATCCGGTGGGTCTCTTCCAACCTGGTTATTCTATGATTCCATGATTCTGACATATGTACTATGCCACTTTTGCTTAGGGCTCCACTTACGTCCCTCATCCTGGATTCCAAGTACTTGCTTCTGCTGTGTTTTCTTCTTTAACTGGCAGCCTGTCTCCATGCTGTATTTGATGTCCTTCTCCCCTCTGACTGATGTTTCTAAATTCCCACAGCATTACCTGTACAACAGGTTCCATTTCAAACCACTTGTTCTTCTGCACCTACTGGCTTTCCCACCAATTCTTCATTTACAAGCTCACTCATTACATTCCTCATTCTAAGTGCCAGAAGCCTAGTTCCCTTATGAGCCCTCCTCTAGGGCTTCACTGCATCAAGGCAACATTCCCAATTCCCGGTAAATCTGACTCCCTGATTTTTGCAGCTTCAAGACCTGGCTGAGGATATTACTGCGCTTGCCAAAAGCACAAAAATAGATGTGCTTTAAAATGGGGTGGGTTCCATGACCTATTCCAAGTATCCGGGTGCAGGGTGTGTCCCAACAATCATACCAGTACGGCCCAGGGTGTCAAGCACTGGGGAGAAATAAAATCAATGAAAGAGTCATAGGGAGAGAATTTCTAGGTGAGGATGGTCATCAAATGTTTCACAATCATAGAATCATAGAATCACCAGGTTGGAAGAGACCCACTGGATCACTGAGTCTAACCATTCCCACCAATCTCTAAACCATGCCCCTCAGTACCTCATCCACACATGCCTTAAACAACTCCAGGGAAGGCAAGTCAACCACCCCCCTGGGCAGCCTCTGCCAGTGGCTAATGACCCTTTCTGTGAAGAATTTTTATCTTATGTTGAGCCTGGACCTCCCCTGTTGGAGCTTGAGGTCATTCCCTCTTGTCCTGTCCCCTGTCACTTGGAAGAAGAGCCCAGCTCCCTCCTTTCCACAACCTCCTTTCAGGTAGTTGTAGAGACCATCTGCAGAATTAACACCAAATATGATATATCCCAAATGTGCAGATATATCCCCAAAAGGTCTCTATAGAGTAATATTTTTTCACATGAATAAACACTATAAAAACACAGAACCCACAAAACAATTATTTACATTGCACTTTGATATCATGAGTTTCCAAAACTACTACACTATGAGTATGAACATTCAGATAAATATATTGACTTAGAAGATGTCTTCAGTTTAAAAACAGAAATACTTTTATCAGATTTTTCTAAGAAATGTAATGTATTTCTGTTGTTCAGGGAAGTATAATTGCCTGCTTTCTTACTCTCATCTTCCCTGCAAGCACATTCTCACTTCTTCTGGGCTTTCTCACTGTGGGCTCATTTATATTAATAAATACCTCTGTGTGTGATACAGCATGACAGACTCTCATCAACAAGTAGCAAAAATATATGCTTGTGAAATTATAAAAGTCCCCGACCCATCTTTCTAAACAAAATATGGATGAGCACTATGTGGTTACAGCAGATTTCCTGTCTTGCTAAATAAATTGGAAATCTTCATTTCCTCTTCCTCAAGATCAAAGTACTTCATTTAAATTTCTATTTCAGGGTAACTCCTATGCACAGTCTACCTCTGCAGTCTTTAAGTTTATTTCCATTGAAACTTTTTGGGGAAAACCAATTCTTGTGCACTTGAGTTGTCAAACTTCTATGCAGATACCACAACTTAGTAGTGTGTCCAAATGCAGGCAGATACAATATATTTGAACAAATACAGGTAGTGTGTTCAAATACAAGGATGTTGGGTCTTTTCCAATTAAAAAAAAAAAAAAATCCTACACATGAAAAGACCAATTTTCCATGGAATCAAACACAGAGATCAATATGACCGGCAACTGTTCGATTTATTGAACTTAGCTGTTTCTTTATAAACCCTTTTAGGTTACATAACTGTGTGCCCACGAGGGTATCTACGGTGTATTATTGGTTAAAGGTAGTAGTCCATGAAGTTATTACTAACATATTATTGGCTCAACTACTGCACATGCTAAGAAACCAAGTTATACTAAAATTAACTATGTTGATAGTTCTCTTTAATTGTTTTTCTTTCAGCTGGTACTCGTTCCCACTGAACTAGCTGCTGTATTCCTCCCAGCTGGCCCCTGTTTATCTTCTGGCTCTCTGTTTCAAGGCCTTGTTAAAGTTGTTCAGTATCAATCAGTCTCATAGCATCCAGGCCTTGTTCTCTGTAAAATGTTCCCACAGTAACAGTTAACAACTGTAACAGTAAACAGTACCCTACTTAGTAAGTAGCTTTACTGAGACGGTTCACTGATTTCATCAGTGTGCCTTAAAATTCAGTAGCATATCTTGTTCTACTAGTTGGCAGTAAAACCTATAATTCAATTTGTTCTGTGGCCTTTCGTCAACTTTATTCTCTTTGTTGCTATGCTCCTCATCTGTAGATAAAAAATAAGCATAACTTTCGAAGTTGCACATTTCAAGGGCTGACACTACAGCTGCTTTTCTTTCTAGAAATCAGTGATACCAGATAGAATTCATTATAGAAGGAGTTAAAGGCCAACCATCTAACACTCTCTATTACATTACAGATTCTGTCTGAGGAACAGGCCCGTGTTTCCTTTGCATGGGGAGCAGAGCATGAGAAACTGCCTGCTAGGCTCTCACCTGAGAAGGCACCAAGTTGCAGTACTAGGGCACTTCCCAGAAATAAGAAGCTTCCTGTGTAGCACCTCAAGAGTAATGCCAGAGACTGAAATTGGTTATTTTATTTTTTACAAAATACAACAATTTTAAAATATTTTAACTGAACATGAGCCAGCAGTGTGCCCAGGTGGCCAAGAAGGCCAATGGCATCCTGGCTTGGATCGGAAACGATGTGACCAGCAGGTCCAGGGAGGTTCTTCTCCCTCCGTACTCGGCACTGGTGAGACCACTCCTTGAATCCTGTGTTCAGTTCTGGGCCCCTCACCACAAGAAGGATGTTGAGGCTCTGGAGTGAGTCCAGAAAAGAGCAATGAAGCTGGGGAAGGGGCTGGGGAAGGGGCTGGAGAATAGGTCTTACGAGTAACAGCTGAGAGAGCTGGGGGTGTTTATCCTGGAGAAGAGGAGGCTGAAGGGAGACCTTATTGCTCTCTACAACTACCTGAAAGGAGATTGTGGAGAGGAGGGAGCTGGGCCCTTTTCCCAAGTGACAGGGGACAGGACAAGAGGGAATGGCCTCAAGCTCCACCAGGGGAAGTTTAGTCTGAACATTAGGAAAAAAATTTTCACAGAAAGGGTCATTGGGTACTGGCAGAGGCTGCCCAGGGAGGTGGTTGATTCACCTTCCCTGGAGGGGTTTAAGGGACGGGTGGATGAAGTGCTAAGGGACATGGTTTAGTGTTTGATAGGAATGGTTGGACTCGATGATCCAATGGGTCTCTTCCAACCTGGTGATTCTATGATTCTAACAATGAGGGTGAAAAGCTACAAGAGAAATTAAAATTGCCTTTTGCATTAGGGTTGAAAAATGAGGCACAATTTTCATTACTACTAGTACAGAGAGAAGCTGCCTGCACATACAATCCCACTTACATTTCTGTAAAGTGTGCACCAGCTTTAAAAACTAAATCAAAACTGAAGCTTCAAAGTTCTTAATCCTAATGAAGAAGACTGCAACAAAAAATACAAATACACTGATTAAAAAGTTAGAACAAAACCAGTAGTAGTAGTCAAAATAATGAGCTTGTATAGACTTTTAAAGCTATGGATTCAGATGGGGTTCTTTGTTTTCATGTCCTATCTAACTGAAATCTTGTGAACAGCTGTCACCTTATATCAAGTACTTGAAGGTTGTAGTTCACTGCTGAAGATACTGGTGATTTTAATTTCCAGCACAGAACTAGCCTGTAACCACCAGAGGCCACTGCTGTTCTTTCTTTATTCCCTGCGTGCAGCAAGGAGCCAGTTCACAGGAACCCAAGGCAGCTTCAGTCCTCCTTTTCAATATTTACCAATGCTGCATTTCTACAGATAAAATTAAATACCATACACTTTTTTTTTACTAGCAGACAGAAGAAGAAAAAGAAAAGTCTAAATGTTGCTTACCCAACCTTTGCCTTCAGGAAGAAATGAAACCTTGCATTCCAAAAACCTGATCTCATTCTATGATATGATTAAATTTGGTAGCTAAAGGCAAGCTTTTAGATGTAATTTATTTAGGTATTTGACAGGCTTTTAACTCAGAAATGATGGAAAAAATATAGCTCCGTGCACAACTGAACATGATAAATGAATTAACGAAGTGTTAACACTCAGTGATGAGAATGATGTGCTAATAGTTTACAGTTACCAGTGCTCAGCCTGCCCTAATTTTTTAACCTGAACAAAATTTCAGATCTTTAACATTTAAAGACCTCCTCAGATTTGAAGATCTGATAATACTATTTGCAGAGAGTACAGAAAGTGACATTAAAGTAATAAATGTAATACAGAAAGCTAGGGTCATCCAGCTTGTTTAACTAAGCCTACATCATATTAAAGCTGTTTTAACAGAGGCTACTGAAACACTGTTTGGTTTGGAATCATAGAACAACCAGGTTGGAAGAGACCCACTGGATCATCAAGTCCAAATGTTCCTATCAAACACTAAATTGTGTTCCTCAGCACCTCGTCCACCCGTCCCTTAAACACCTCCAGGGAAGGTGAATCAACCCCCTCTCTGGGTAGCCTCTGCCAGTGCCCAGTGACCCCTTCTGTGAAAATTTTTTTCCTAAAGTTCAGCCTGACCCTCCCCTGGTGGAGCTTGAGGTCATTCCCTCTTGTCCTGACCCCTGGCACTTGGGAGAAGAGCCCAGCTCCCTTCTTCTTTATAACCTCCTTTCAGATAGTTATAGAGAGCGATGAGGTCTCCCCTCAGCCTCCTCTTCTCCAGGATAAACACCCCCAGCTCTCTCAGCCATTCCTCAGAAGGCCTGTTCTCCAGCCCCTTCACCAGCTTGGTTGCTCTTCTCTGGACTCACTCCAGAGCCTCAACATCCTTCTTGTGCTGAGGGGCCCACAACTGAACACAGGATTCGAGGAGCAGTCTCATCAGTGCTGAGTACAGAGGGAGAATCACCTCCCTGGACCTGCTGGTCACACTGTTTCCGATCCAAGCCAGGATGCCATTGGCCTTCTTGGCCACCTGCGCAATGAAGAAACCAGCCACATGCTGGCCATATGGGATGGGGGTAGGAAGAAAAGAAATACTCTGGGAAGTAGTGAGAAGAACTGACCACTTTAACAGGTGAGCAACTAAGCAGCAGAAATATAGTTCAGTGGGTTATGGATCACTCCTTGATGAAAGAGTAGCCTCCCCTCAAAAAAAAAATAAAAAAAGCCAGATTCGTCACTGTAGGCACTATTCTCATACCCTTTTGCCTTGTAGCAGAAACTCACCCTTTTTGAAAAGTTACAAGGTGCAGAAAGAAAATGTAACTCCAAGTTTTAGGCCGTTAAACAGGTCAAACTATTCAGAAAACGAGAAAAAGATTAATCAAGTCACCCACCAAAGGCAAGCGTTTTGTATGGATTTTCTTTACTTAGCACAAAAGAAGTGCAATGTCACCGCAGAAGCGGAAACCCTATGAATTTGAGGATGACTCACAGTGGTGTCTCTGGAGGCAATAAAAGCTATGAAGTGCTGGAACAAGCTGGTTGATTCACCTACCCTGGAGGTGTTTAAGGGACAGGTGGATGAGGTCCTGACGGACATGGTTTAGTGTTTGATAGGAGTGGTTGGACTCGATGATCTGGTGTCTCTTCCAACCTGGTTATTCTGTGATTCTATGCTGTCAGTAAAAACATCTCCACTTGTATTGATACCCTTCTAGAGGGCTCATGCCCACTGCACGCAGATTACAAGATTTTAATATTATGGTTTACATTACCCAAAACTCACTGTTAAACGATGTGGTGAACTTTTCAAAGCTCCCTCTGGCCCTGTTCCAGCAGTTCCATATCCTTCTTATATTGGGGATCACACCTGTTTGAAGCCTTCTATCTCAAATGCAAGGTCAGACAAGAGAAAAGGCTCCAAAACTCAAAATCAGCAAGAGATTTGGTGCTATGGTGTTGTCAATAACAAGCCTCAAGCTCCACTGGGGAGGTGTAGGCTGAAGATTAGGAAAAAAATTTTCATGGAAAGGGTCACTGGAACAGGCTACCCAGGGAGGGGGTTGATTCACCTTCCCTGGAGGTGTTTAAGGGATGGGTGGGGGTGGATGAGGTGCTGAGGGACATGATTTAGTGACTGATGGCAATGGCTGGACTCGATGATCCGATGGGTCTCCCTCAACCTGGAGATTTTATGATTCAAATTATTTCTAAGTCATAGGCTATGCATAAGACTTCTGGGAAAATTTATCCATATACACGTCACGGGGAAACACGTTCTGTCCCAGCTCTGGTCTCACTGCACGCAGTTGATGGAGAAACACTTTGAAGGACCAAAGGATGTTGGCTTTCTAAGAATCACAGAACAACCAGGTTGGAAGGGACCCATTGGATCTTCTAGTCCAACCATTCCTATCTAACACTAAACCAAGTCCCTGAAGACCTCATCCACCCGTGCCTTAAACACCTCCAGGGAAGGTGAATCAACCACCTCCCTGGGCAGTCTATTCCAATGCCCAATGACCCTTTCTGTGAAAAACTTCCTCCTAATCTCCAGCCTAAATCTCCCCTGGTGGAGCTTGAGGCCATTCCCTGTCATAAAATCATAGAACAACCAGGCTGGAAGGGACCCACCGGATCATCAAGTCCAACCATTCCATCCTGTCCCCTGTCACTAGGAAGAAGAGCCCAGCTCCCTCCTCTCTACAACCTCCTTTCAGGTAGTTATAGAGAGCAATGAGGTCTCTCCTCAGCTTCCTCTTCTCCAGGACAAACACCCCCAGCTCTCTCAGACGTTCCACATAGGGCCTGTTCTCCAGCCCCTTCACCAGCCTCGTGGCTCTTCTCTGGACTCACTCCGGAGCCTCAACATCCTTCTTGTGCTGAGGGGCCCACAACTGAACACAGGATTCAAGGAGCAGTCTCACCAGTGCCAAATACAGAGGGAGAATAACCTCCCTGGCCCTGGTGGTCACACCATTTCTGATCCAAGCCAGGACGCCATTGGCCTCCTTGAACCCCAAAGCGTGTCTCTATCAGCCTTTACTTCCCTCCATTCAACCACCTACCCCGCCCCAGGTGGGGGGGGTGGGGAAGAGCTGTTCTCAGCGCATGCGCAACACCGCCCCTCCCCACGGCACCTGCGCGGCCACGCCCACTAACTCAATACACGCCATCAAGCCCCGCCCACCCCTCTAAACTCCGCCTATTCACAACTCGCTCTAGGCTTGGCCACGCCCCCCTTTCCCCCTC
>JAUMJK010001409.1:0-121364 GCA_033558105.1 Coccyzus lansbergi
GACGCCGTAGCCGGGAAGCTAAGTGGGACGATGCTGGCGACCGGTCGGACCCCGTCGGGGCTTCCTCGTCTCCTCCGTGCTCGCTTGTCGCTGTCGCCGCCGTGGCCGGGGTGGCAGGACGAGGCCGTCGGGGCCGCGGGGAGGAGGCCGATCCCGCTCGGGGCCGCCGGGGGGCGCCGCGAGCGCGCGTTGAGGGGCTCCCCCTCAGCCATGGGGCTTAACCCCCTCTCAGCCATGAGGCTCAGGCCTCTGGGCTCCCCCTTGCCTGTGGGGCCAGATTCTAGGGGTTTCCCTCAAGTTATGGGGCTAGACCCCCCCTCAGCCATGAGGCTTGACCCCCTGGGCTCCCCTCAGACTATTGGGGTCCCCCCCTCAGCTCTGGGTCCAGACTCCCCATTGACTCTTAGGGTCACCCCCTCAGCTCTGGGTCCATTCTCCCCATTGACTCTTAGGGTTTCCCCCTTGTCTATGTCTCCAGGCTCCCCCAGGCCTGTCACCCCCTTGGCTCTAGCTCCAGGCTCCCCCCAGCCTGTTAACCCATTGGCTCTAGCTCCAGGCTCAGCTATAGGTCCATTCTCCCCATTGACTCTTAGGGTCACCCCCTCAGCTCTGGGTCCAGACTCCCCATTGACTCTTAGGGTCACCCCCTTGTCTGTGTCTCCAGGCTCCCCCCAGCCTGTCACCCCCTTGGCTCTACCTCCAGGCTCCCCCTTAGCTCTTGAGACCCCCCCAGTCCCTTTTTGGGGCTCCCCCCCGACCTCCCCTGCCCCCCAAGCGTCTCAGGGCGGCTCAGGAGATCCCGGGGAGCCCCCCAAGAGCTGCCCCCCGGCCGCAGCCTCCGTCCCCCTCAGCCTGGCGGCTCTGGCCTCCTGCTACTTCAAGGAGCGACGCTCCAAGGGTGAATATGGACCTGGGGGTGGGACACGAGGGGGTTCGGGGGGCGAAAACCTTGGTGGGACGTGAGGAACCTTCCACCTCAACCTCCCCGAGGAGCACAAGGAGCAGGGAAAAGGTTCTTCTGCTCTCTTCAAGCCACGAGTGGTGACCAAACCCTGTCCCCAAGGCCATGTCCACAGGAGTTTTGAACCTGGGAAGCATCTCCCAGGGCTTCACGACCCTTCCTGTGATGGAACTTCTCTCAAAATCCAAGCTAAACCTCCCCTGGAGCAACTTGAGGTTGTTTCCTCTCATCCATTTCATGTTTCTTTGGAGAAGACACCAACCCACCTCCTCACAACCTCCTTTCCAGGAGTGATGAGGCTTCTCCTCAACCTCCTGATCTCCAGATCAACCCCAGGTCCCTCAGCTGCTCCTCAACCCTTGTTCTCCAGCTCAGTTCCCTTCTCCAGACGTTCTCCAGGTCCTTCTTGGAGTGAAGGCCTCAGGATTGGAGCTGTGGCCTCCCCAGGAGGACAATCCCTTCCCTGCTCCTGCTGGATGCTCCAAGCCAGGGGCTGGTGGCCTCTTGGCCCCCTGGGCCAGAGCTGGATCGTGTCCAGCTGCTGGTGACCCCCAGGTCCTTCTCCTCCAGGCAGCTGGTTAGTCCTCGGAATCATGATTTGGGGTGGAAGGACCTCAAATCCCATCCAGCTCCACCTCTTGGTGTGTTGGTTGGTCCCTAGATCCATGATTTGGGTTGGAAGGATCTCAGATCCCATCCAGCTCCACCTCTTGGTGTGTTGGTTGGTCCCTAGATCCATGATTTGGGTTGGAAGGATCTCAGATCCCATCCAGCTCCACCTCTTGGTGTGTTGGTTGGTCCCTCGATCCATGGTTTGGGTTGCAAGGATCTCAAATCTCTTGCTCCTAACTGGCTTCCTCTTCTCTCTCTCTCTCTCTCTCTCGCTGGTTGCAGAAGATGCTCTGCTGGAAGCTGTGAGGATTAATGATGTCTCGGAAGTCAACAGGTAAGATGTGAGGGAACCGCGAGGGAAAGAACCGCGACTCTCGGGGTCGTGGGGTCTCGAGGTTGTGGGGTCTTGGGACCATGGAATTGTAGAGTTGTGGAATCCTAGAATCGTGGAGTCTTAGACTCTTAGAATCATGGAGTTGTGGAGTCTTGGGGTCATGGAATCGTGGGGTCATGGAGCCTCTGGGTCGTGGAGTCTTGTGGTCATGGAATCATGTGGTCGTGGGGTTGTGGGGTCATGGAGCTTCAGGGTCTTGGAATTGTAGGGTCATGGAGCCTCAGGGTTGTGGAGTCTCAGGGTCTTGGAATTGTAGGGTCAGGGAACTGTAGTCATGGAACAGTAGAGTAGTGGAATCGTGGGGTCTTGGGGTTGTGGAATTGTAGAGTTGTGGAATCCTAGAATCGTGGAGTCTTAGACTCTTAGAATCATGGAGTTGTGGAGCTGTGGGGTCATGGAGTCTTAGAGTCTTGGGGTTGTGGAATCATGGAATTGTGGAGTCTTAGAGTCATGGAATTGTGGGGTCGTGGAGCTGTAGGGTCGTAGAGTCTCGGAGTCGTGGAGTCTCAGGGTGTTGGAATAGTGGAATTAGAGGGTCGTGGAATTATAGGGTCGTGGGGTCTCAGGGTTGTGGAATCGTGGAGTCTTGCGGTTGAGGGTCGTGGAGTCTTGTAGTCGTGGAGTCTTGGAGTTGTGGAATTGTGTAGTCATGGAATCCTAGAATCATGGATTCTTAGACTCTTAGAATCATGGAGCTGTGGAGTCTTGGGATCATGGAGTCTTGGGGTCACGGAATCGTAGGGTCATGGAATCGTGGAGTCGTGGAATTGTGGAATCTCAGAATCGTGGAGTCTCAGAGTTGTGGAATTGTGGGGTTGTGGGGTCTTAGGGTAGTGGAATCGTAGGATCAGGGAACCGTAGAGTCGTGGAATCCCAGAATCATGGAATCATGGGGTCGTGGAGCCTCAGGGTCGTGGAATCGTGTGGTCGTGGGGTTGTGGAGCCTCAGGGTCTTGGAATTGTAGGGTCGCGGAGTCTCGGGGTTGTGGAGCCTCAGGGTCTTGGAATTGTAAGGTCAGGGAACTGTAGTCATGGAACAGTAGAGTCTTGGAGTCTTGGGGTTGTGGAATTGTAGAGCTGTGGAATGGATTCTTAGACTCTTAGAATCACGGAGTCATGGAGCCTTGGGGAATGGGGGCTTGGGTCCTTGGGGTTGTGGGGCTTTGGGGTCACGGAGTTGTCGGGTCACAGAGTCATAGGGCCGTGGGGTCATGGAATCGTGGAATCTCGAACTCGTGGAATCATGGAATTGTAGAGTTGTGGAATCCTAGAATCACGGAGTCTTAGACTCTTAGAATCATGGAGTCATGGACTCGTGGGGTGGTGGAGTCTCAGGGTCTTGGAGTCGTAGGGTCAGGGAACCATAGTTGTGGAACTGTAGAGTCATGGAGTTGTGGTCTCTTAGGGTCGTGGACTCCTAGAGTCGTGGAATTGTGGGGTCTCGGGCTCGTGGGATCATAGACTCTTGGAATCTGCAGGTGTTCTCCTCGTTCTCTGGGATCTGAGGTGGGTTGGAGGTGGCACAGGATGATGCTGGAGATCTTCCAACCTTCATGATTCTGTGATTCTCTGGTTCTCCTCGTTCTCATGGGTCTGAGGTGGGTTGGAGGTGGCTCAGGATGAGCTCGAAGGTCTTTTCCAGCCTTCCTGATTCTGTGATTCTCTGGTTCTCCTCGTTCTCATGGGTCTGAGGTGGGTTGGAGGTGGCTCAGGATGAGCTCGAAGGTCTTTTCCAGCCTTCCTGATTCTGTGATTCTCTGGTTCTCCTCGTTCTCATGGGTCTGAGGTGGGTTGGAGGTGGCTCAGGATGAGCTCGAAGGTCTTTTCCAGCCTTCCTGATTCTGTGATTCTCTGGTTCTCCTCGTTCTCATGGGTCTGAGGTGGGTTGGAGGTGGCACAGGATGATGCTGGAGATCTTCCAACCTTCCTGATTCTGTGATTCTCTGGTTCTCCTCGTTCTCATGGGTCTGAGGTGGGTTGGAGGTGGCTCAGGATGAGCTCGAAGGTCCAGCTCTGGCTCCCTCGGCTCAGGGAGGACACGGAGCTGCTGGAGCGAGGCCGGAGGAGGCTCTGGAGATGATGTGAGGGCTGGAGAAGCACCTGGAGAAGCTCCTGGAGAACTGGGACGGTTCATCCTGGAGAGGAGAAGCCTCCAGGGAGACCTTGGAGCAGCTTCCAGCAGGGAAAGGGGCTCCAGGGTCACCTCCCGCTGGATCAGGAGAGCAGGGATGGGATGAGAGGAACCGTTTGGAGCTTCCAGAAGGGAGATTGAGGTGAGATCTTGAGGAGAAACCTTCTCCTGAGAAGGTCTGGAGGCGCTGGAAGAGGTTGCCCAGAGCAGTGGCGGCTGCTCCATCCCTGGAGGGGTTTGAAGGCCACGTGGGATGGAGCTCGGAGCTCCTGATCCAGCGGGAGGTGTCCTTGTCATGGACCTGGATGGGTTTGAACCTTCTTGTTGAGATAAAACAAGGGTTGGAGGGATTGAAGGCCACGTGGGATGGAGCTCGGAGCTCCTGATCCAGCGGGAGATGGACCTGGCTGGGCTTGGAGGTCCCTTCCAACCCCCAAACCTCTTCACTAATAATAATAATAATAGTAATAATAACAATAATAATAATTCCACGATTCTACGAGTCAGTAATTCCATGATTCCATGATTCTGAGTCAATAATCCCACGATTCTCTGATCCTCCCAAGTCAAGAATTCCACCGTTTTATGATTCTCCGAGTCGCTAACTCCCCGATTCTCGAACTCTCCAACTCCGTGGCCTTCATCCCCGAAGCCGAAGGGCTCGGTGGGACCATCCCCACCTCCGAACGGACCCCACGGGGGGTGGGGGGTGGGTGGGGGTCGCACCCACCACCACCCTCATCTTCTCCTTGGAGACAGCAGCTCCCTCACCCCTCAGAGCTTTGATCCCAGTGGAGATTGGGGAGGTGGGGGGGGGGGGGGGGGGGTGACTTCTTTCCGAGCTCGTTAGCCGCCGGAGCCAGATGTTTCCTCGTTATTGACCGGGGAGAGGTGGGGGGGGGGGGAAGGTTCCGGGTGAGCGAGTCGCTGAACTCCCAGGGCCCCGCGGGGCATGTTTGAGTTTGGGCTCAAGGAGCAGCTGGAGCGAGGAGGGAGCTGGAAACCGTGAACTTTGTCCTCCACAAAAGCTTCCGTCGCCCTTGGGTGAGCAGGAATGTGAGGAAGAGGAGGAGGAGGAAGAGGAGGAGGAGGAGGAGGCACCTCCTGGAGCCGCAGGAGAAGGAAAAAAACCCCAAAGCTCCAGCGGCGAGAAGGGAAGGAGAAGCCTCCTCAGAGAATCATGGAAGAGGTTGGGTTGGAATGGAGCTCAAAGCCCACCCAGATCCTCCTCCCATGGGATCACGTGGCTCCGAGTCCCTCCAAGACAATCGCAGAGTCACTAGGTTGGAGAAGACCCATGGGGTCCAGGTCTTCCCCACTCTCAAAACAGAGAATTTCAGAGAATTGTGGAAGAGGTTGGGTTGGAACGGAACTCAAAGTCCATCCAGATCCACCTTTCCACATGATTGTGTTGGATTCTTAGGGGTTTGGAGTGGATTGAGTTGGAAGGGACCTCCAAGTCCAGCCAGGTCCATGACAGGGACACCTCCCGCTGGATCAGGAGCTCCGAGCTCCAACAACGTGGCCTCCAACCCCTCCAGGGACGGAGCAGCCGCCACGGGATCCAGGTCCTTCCCATCTTCAAAGAGAATTTTATAAAATGGTGGAGGAGGTTGGGTTGGAATGGAGCTCCAAGCCCACCCAGATCCTCCTCCCATGGGATCACAGGGCTCCAAGTCCCTCCAAGACAATCACAGAGTCACTAGGTTGGAGAAGACCCATGGGGTCCAGGTCTTCCCCACTCTCAAAACAGAGAATTTCAGAGAATTGTGGAAGAGGTTGGGTTGGAATGGAGCTCAAAACCCATCCAGATCCTCCTCCCATGGGATCACGTGGCTCCGAGTCCCTCCAAGACAATCACAGAGTCACTAGGTTGGAGAAGACCCATGGGGTCCAGGTCTTCCCCACTCTCAAAACAGAGAATTTCAGAGAATCGTGGAAGAGGTTGGGTTGGAACGGAACTCAAAGTCCATCCAGATCCACCTTTCCACATGATCGTGTTGGATTCTTAGGGGTTTGGAGTGGATTGAGTTGGAAGGGACCTCCAAGTCCAGCCAGGTCCATGACAGGGACACCTCCCGCTGGATCAGGAGCTCCAAGCTCCATCCAACGTGGCCTTCAACCCCTCCAACCCTTGTTTTATCTCAGCGAGAAGGTTCAAACCCATCCAGGTCCATGACAGGGATACTTTCTCCTGGATCAGGAGCTCTGAGCTCCATCCGATGTGGCCTTCAACCCCTCCAGGGATGGAGCAGCCACCACTGCTCTGGGAAACCTCGTCCAGGGCCTCCACACCCTCTCAGGAGAAGGTTTCTCCTCAAGATCTCACCTCAATCTCCCCTCTGGAAGCTCCAAACGGTTCATCTCGTCCCATCCCTGCTCTCCTGATCCAGCAGGAGCTTCCCTGGAGGCCCTTTCCCTGCTGGAAGCTGCTCCGAGGTCTCCCTGGAACCTTCTCTTCTCCAGGATGAACCACCTCAACTCTCCAGGAGTTTCTCCAGGAGCTTCTCCAGCCCTCACAGCATCTCTGGGACCTCCTCTGGCTCTATCCCTTCCCTCTGGCTCCGTCTCTTCCCCTCTGAATCCATCCTGGATCTTCTTTGATGGATCCATCCTCCCAACCATGGATCAGAGGAGGTTCCGAGCGTCTCGTGATGATGTAAAACCAGGAGAAGGTTCGAAATGAGACGTCAGGGGGTGTTGGTTGGAAGAGGTTGAGTGGCCTCAGAGGGATCCAAGATGCTGGGATGGGAGATCCCTCTGAGGTCACTCAACCTCTTCCAACCAACACCCACCGACGTCTCATTTCGAACCTTCTCCTGGTTTTACATCATCACTAGACGCTCGGAACCTCCTCTGATCCATGGTTGGGAGGGTTGGATCCATCAAAGAAGATCCAGGATGGATTCAGAGGGGAAGGGATGGAGCCAGAGGAAAGGGATGGAGCCAGAGGAGGTCCCAGAGATGCTGTGAGGGCTGGAGAAGCTCCTGGAGAACCTTCTGGAGAGCTGGGGTGGTTCATCCTGGAGAGGAGAAGGCTCCAGGGAGACCTCGGAGCAGGGAAAGGGGCTCCAGGGAAGCTCCTGCTGGATCAGGAGAGCAGGGATGGGACGAGAGGAACCATTTGGAGCTTCCAGAGGGGAGATTGAGGTGAGATCTTGAGGAGAAACCTTCTCCTGAGAAGGTTTGGAGGCCCTGGACGAGGTTTCCCAGAGCAGTGGTGGCTGCTCCACCCCTGGAGGGGTTGAAGACCACGTTAGATGGAGCTCGGAGCCCAGGGACACCCCAAGAAGCCATCGGGGTGTCACTTTCCACCCTTTCTCTTGGGTTTGAAGCATCTCCATCCACCAGTGAGTGGTTTTTTTCCATCCTGAGTAGCTCCTGGAGGCAGCAGATGGAGCTGGGGGTGGATTTCTCCTCCAGGCGACGTCTCCGGTGACCAGTGGTGGCCTTGGCTGCCCCTCAGCCACCTTCTTTTATCTCTTTGCTGAGCTCCAAACCCCCTCCGGCTGCGGAAACTTGAGCTCCGGAGATCGGTATCTGGCAGCACCTGCTGCCCAGGAACCTCCTGGAGATCCGAGTCCCCCCAGGAGCTCATTGAGTCCTCCCAGGAGCTCCCCATGTCCCTCCAGGATCTCATTGAGTCCCCCTCCAGGAGCTCCCCATGTCCCCCCAGGATCTCCCCATGTCCCACCAGGAGCTCTCTATGTCCCACCAAGGTCTCCCTGTGTCCCCCCAGGATCTCCCCATGTCCCACCAGGAGCTCTCTGTGTCCCACCAGAATCTCCCTGTGTCCCACCAGGATCTCATTGAGTCCCCCCAGAAGCAACCCGTGTCCCACCAGAATCTCCCTGTGTCCCACCAGGATCTCCCCATGTGCCCCCAAAAGCTCCCCATGTCCCACCAGGAGCTCTCTATGTCCCCCCAGGATCTCCCCATGTGCCCTCAAGAGCTCCCCATGTCCCCCCAGGAGCTCCCAGTGTCCCACTAGGAGCTCTCCATGTCCCCCCAGGAGCTCTCTATGTCTCACAAGGATCTCCCCATGTTCCACCAGGATCTCATTGAGTCCCCCCAGGATCTCCCCCTGTCCCCCCAGGATCTCCCCATGTCCCACCAGGATCTCCCCGTTTCCCCCCAGGATCTCCCTGTGTCCCACCAGGATCTCCCCGTGTCCCACCAGGAGCTACATGTCCCACCAGGATCTCCCCGTGTCCCACCAGGAGCTACATGTCCCACCAGGATCTCCCCGTCTCCCACCAGGATCTCCCTGAGTCCCACCAGGAGCTGCCCGTGTCCCACCAGTATCCCCCCGTGTCCCCCCAGGAGCTCCCTGTGTCCCACCAGGATCTCTCCCTGTCCCCTCAAGATCTCCCCATGTCCCCCCAGGAGCTACATGTCCTTCCCAGGAGCTCCCCGTGTCCCCCCAGGATCTCCCCATGTCCCACCAGGATCTTCCTGTGTCCCCCCCAGGACCTCTCTATGTCCCACCAGGATCTCCCCATGTCCCACCAGGATCTCATTGAGTCCCACCAGGATCTCCCTGTGTGTCTCCAGGAGATCCTCATGTCCCCCCAGGAGCTCTCCATGTTGCACCAGGATCTCCCAGTGTCCCATCAGGAGCTCCCCATGTCCCGCTAAGATCTCACTGAGTCCCACCAGGATCTCCCTGTGTCCCCCCAGGAGCGCCTCATGTCCCACCAGGATCTCCCCATGTCCCACCAGGAGCTCCCCAAGTCCCAACACGATCTCCCCATGTCCCACCAGGACCTCTCTATGTCCCCCCAGGATCTCCCCATGTCCCCCCAGGAGCTCCCCGTGTCCCACCAGGATCTCAATGAGTTCCCCCAGGAGCTCCCTGTGTCCCACCAGGATCTCCCCATGTCCCACCAGGAGCTCCCCGTGTCCCCACAGGAGCTCCCCATGTCCCACCAGGACCTCCCCATGTCCTACCAGGATCTCATTGAGTCCCCCCAGGAGCTCCCCACGTCCTACCAGGATCTTCCTGTGTCCCACCAGGAGCTCTCTATGTCCCACCAGGATCTCCCCGTGTCCCCCCAGGATCTCCCCATGTCCCCCCAGGATCTCCCCATGTCCCACCAGGAGCTCCCCGTGTCCCCCCAGGATCTCCCCGAGTCCCACCAGGATCTCCCCATGTCCCACCAGGAGCTCATTGAGTCCCTCCAGGAGCTCCCTGTGTCCTACCAGGATCATAATGAGTCCCACCAGGACCTCCCCATGTACCCCCAGGATCTCCCCGTGTCTCCCCAGGAGCTCCCCATGTCCCACCAGGATCTCCCTGTGTCCCCCCAGGACCTCTCTATGTCCCATCAGGAGCTACATGTTACCCCCAGGATCACCCTGTGTCCCACCAGGATCTCCCCGTGTCCCACCAGGAGCTCCCCGTGTCCCCCCTGGGTCTCTCTGTGTCCCCCCAGGAGCTCCCCATGTCCCACCAGGATCTCCCTGTGTCCCCCCAGGACCTCTCTATGTCCCCCCTGGATCTCCCTGTGTCCCCTCAGGATCTCCCCATGTCCCACCAGGTCCCTCCAGGCCACTTCTCAGGTCCTGCTCTTGGGCCACCACAACCCTGAGCAGCTCCAGGCTCAGCGAAGAGAAACTGGAACAGTTCCTGGTGGAGTAGGACCTGGAGGTGGTTGGTTCAGGGCGGCCAAACAGGATCCAGCAGTGGCCCAGGGGGCCAAGAAGGCCACCAACTCCTGCCTTGGGTCACCCAGCAGGAGCAGGGAAGGGCTTGTCCTCCTGGAGAGGCCACAGCTCCAATCCTGGGGTCAGTGCCGGGTCCTTCACTCCAAGATAGACCTTGAGGAGAACATATGGAGAAGAGAACGAAGCAGGGAAGGGGCTGGAGAGCAAGAGGAGTGAGATGTTCCACCTCAGCGATGTTCTTCTTGGGTTCCTCCTCCTCCTTCTTCATCTTCCTGATGGTCTTTCTCACGTCCAGGTTGCTCCAGGAAGGCGCCGACGTCAACGCGAGGCACCGGTTGGGCTGGACGCCCCTCATGGTGGCCGCCATCTCCCGCAACTCCAGGTAGGAGACGTCCACCCCCGGCTTCTCCGGCTCCACACGGACCTCCTGGGGCTCCTTCCCATCAAATCCCAGCTGGGTCAGGACACAGGGTGGAGCTAAACATGAGGGAGGTGACTCTTCTCCATCACCTGGGACGTGGTGGGGGATGAAGGGAGGTCAAACCCATCCAGTTTCAACCCTCTCTAGCTCCTCTAGCCATGGATCCAGATCCCTCTCTAGCTCCTCCTCACCCTCCAGCCATGGATCCAGGTCCCTCTCTAGCTCCTCCTGTTCTCCAGCCATGGATCCAGATCCCTCTCTAGATGCTCCTCACCCTCAACCATGGATCCAGGTCCCTCTCTAGCTCCTCCAGCCATGAATCCAGGTCCCTCTCTAGGTCCTCCTCACCCTCCAGCCATGGATCCAGATCCCTCTCTAGGTCCTCCTCACCCTCCAACCATGGATCCACATCCCTCTGGAGATCCTCCTGCCTTCCAACCATGGATCTGGGCTTGGACTTGGGCTAAGATCTGGACTAGGACCACTCAGAGCTGGACTAGGACCACTCGGAACTAGACTAGGACCACTCAGAGCTAGACTAGGACCACTCGCAGCTAGACTAGGACCACTCGGAGCTGGACTAGGACCACTCGGAGCTGGGCCATGGATCCAGATCCCTCTCCAGCTCCTCCTCACCCTCCACCGATGGATCCAATCTGGCCCTAGGGCCACCAGGACCTGTCTAGGACCACTCGGACCTGACTAGGACCACTCAGAGCTGGGCTAGGACCACTCAGCTCTGGGCTAGGAAGCCAGAAGGCCTCTCTCCGTCCCCTCCCTCCCCGTTTCCCAGGCCAAGCGGCTCCTCGTTAGCCCTTTAAACCGCCTCGTCAATATTTGGAGTCCCCAACCAAATTTAATTAGCGGCCTCGGTGGCTTCTTAAGAGTCCCAAAAAAAGAGGCCGAAATCCAATTTTTTTTTTTTTTTTTTACAAACACGGGACAGACGGACGCTCCGGCCTTTGATGTCCCAACCTCTCGGGGGGGGTCCCCGTGTGGCTCCGTCTTCCTCCCATCCCCAAGTTCAGGAGGTTAAGAAAACTCGTTAATGAGTTAAGACAACACGAGGCAAAGCCGAGCGTGGGGGGCACCCACCCCGAGGGCTTCTGGGGGATCGTGACCCCCCGGGACGTCCTCGGGGACATCACCAGGAGGGGGTTTGGCTCCCGCTTTGATGTCCCCAACCCCAATATTTGCTCGTCCAGCCCCGGGAACTATTGCTAACGAGCGTCGGAGCATAACGAGGCGGCCCCGGGGGGCGAAAGGGGAAGGAGGAGAGGGAGAAAAGCTCGTCACGCTAGGCTAATTGCGGCCGGAGATGCTAATGGGGAAAGGGTCCGGCTGGAAAAGAAGGAGCGAGGACTGGGGGGGGGACAGGGGATGGAATCGGAGATCGTTAAGAGGCGAAGGGTCGTTAAATCGTGAAATTATCCGGTTGTGGAGTCGTCGGTTTGGAGAATTAACCAGTTGAGGAGTCAGAGAAGCATCAAATTCTTGAGTCGTAGAATTATCGAATCAAGGAATCTTCAAATTGTTGAAATGGAGTCACAGAAGCATCAAATTTTTGAGTCAGAGAAGCATCAAATTGTAGAATTAACGAGTCGTAGAGTCAGAGAAGCATCAAATTATTGAATTATCAGATCGTAGAATCATCTAATTATAGAATTAACGAGTCGTAGAGTTAGAGAATCATCAAATTATTGGATTGTAGAGTCAGAGAATCATCAAATTATTGGATTATTGAATCATAGAATCATCAAATTATTGAATTATTGAATCATAGAATCATCAAATTGTGGAATTAGCGAATTGCAGAGTCAGAGAAGCATCAAATTATTGAATCACAGAGTCATAGAATCATCAAATTGTGGAATTAACGAGTTGTAGAGTCAGAGGATCATCAAATTATTGAATTATAGAGTCATAGAATCATCAAATTGTGGAATTAGTGAATCTCGGAGTCAGAGAATCATCAAATTATTGAATTATCAAGTCATAGAATCATCGAATTGTAGAATTAATGAGTTGTAGAGTCAGAGAAGCATCAAATTATTGAATTATAGAGTCATAGAATCATCAAATTATTGAATTATTGAATCATAGAATCATCAAATTGTGGAATTAGTGAATCTCGGAGTCAGAGAATCATCAAATTATTGAATTATCAAGTCATAGAATCATCGAGTTGTAGAATTAACGAGTTGAGGAGTCAGAGAAGCATCAAATTCTTGAGTCACAGAATCGTCGAATTGTAGAATTATCGAATCGAAGAATCCAAATTGTTGAATCAGAGTCATAGAATCATCAAATTACTGAGTCATAGAGTCGTAGAATCATCTAATTGTGGAATTAGCGAATCACAGAGTCAGAGAATCATCAAATTATTGGGTCATAGAGTCGTAGAATCATCAAATTGTAGAATTAATGAGTTGTAGAGTCAGAGAATCATCAAATTATTGAATTATCGAATCGTAGAATCATCGAATTGTGGAATTAGCGAATCGCAGAGTCAGAGAATCATCAAATTATTGGGTCGTAGAGTCATAGAATCATCAAATTATTGAATCAGGATCATAGAATCATCAAATTATTAGATTGTAGAGTCGTAGAATCGTCAAATCGTAGAATTAACAAGTTGTAGAGTCATAGAATCAGCAAATTATTGAGTCTTAGAGTCGGAGAATCATCAAATTGTAGAATTAACGAGTCATAGAGTCAGGGAAGCATCAAATTATTGAATCAGAGTCATAGAATCATCAAATTATTGAATCACAGAGTCATAGAATCATCAAATTATTGAATCAGAGTCACGGAATCATCAAATTATTGAATCAGAGTCATAGAATCATCAAATTATTGAATCACAGAGTCATAGAATCATCAAATTATTGAATCAGAGTCACAGAATCATAGAATTATTGAATTGTAGAGTCATAGAATCGTCAGATCATAGAATTATAGACTAGAATCAACAAATTATTGGATGATAGAGTCATAGAATCATCAAATTATTGAATTGTCGAGTCATAGAATCACCTAATTACTGAATTCTTGGGTCGCAGAGTCATAGAATCGTCAAATCATAGAATTATAGAAGAGAATCATCAAATTATTGAATCAGAGTCATAGAATCATCGAATTGTAGGATCATAGACTCATAGAATCGTAGACTCGCAGAATCTCCAGGTTGGAGAAGATCTCGTAGGTCCTTCACTCCAAGAGAGAAGGTTTCTCCTCAAGATCTCACCTCAATCTCCCCTCTGGAAGCTCCAAACGGTTCCTCACGTCCCATCCCTGCTCTCCTGATCCAGAAGAAGCTTCCCTGGAGGCCCTTTCCCTGCTGGAAGCTGCTCCGAGGTCTCCCTGGAGCCTTCTCCTCTCCAGCCTGTCCTCCAGGAGCTTCTCCAGCCCTCACTTCATCTCCGTGAGCAGCTCCAGGCTCGGAGAAGAGCAGCTGGAAAGGTTCCTGCAGGAGAAGGACCTGGGGGTGGTGGTGGAACGTGATCCAGCTCTGGCCCAAAGGGCCAAGAGGCCACCAGCCCCTGGCTTGGAGCATCCAGCAGCAGCAGGGAAGGGATTGTCCTCCTGGGGAGGCCACAGCTCCAATCCTGGGGTCAGTGCTGGGGTCTTCACTCTAAGAAAGTCCTTGAGGGGCTGGAGAAGGTCTGGAGAAGGGAACAGAGCTGGAGAAGAAGGGTTGAGGAGCAGCTGAGGGACCTGGAGTTGATCTGGAGATCAGAAGGTTGAGGAGAAACCTCATCCCTCTCCAGAAAAGAGCTTGTGAGGAGGTGGGTTGGTGTCTTCTCCAAAGAAACATGGGATGGATGAGAAGAAACATCCTCAAATTGCTCCAGCGAAGGTTTAGCTTGGATTTTGAGAGAAGTTCCATCGTGGAAAGGGTCGTGAAGTCCTGGTTGATGCTTCCCAGGCTGCTGGTGGTGGCATCTCCATCCCTGGAGGGTCCAAACCCCTCGTGGTCGTGGCCTTGGGGACAGGGCTGGACGACCTTGAAGGTCTTTTCAATGATTCCATCATCTGCTCAGCTCTTGGGAGAGGTTGGAGGCTCCAGGGGAGGAGCAGGGAGACCCTCCCAGGGCTGAGGAGACATCCTGCACCCTCAGCCTCCCTCTCCCATCAACCTCTTGGGCCTCACCTCCTGCTCTGGGGACCTGGTGGCCCCTCCAGGCGCCGGTGGAGCCGCCAGACGGGTCCCGGAATCAACCTCTAATCAATTAGAGGCGGCTAATTGGCGGCTAATTGGACAGGGAAGGAAATTAACCTTCAGGAAAAGGGACGAGTGGACGTGTCGAGGGGACTGGGAACATCAAGCGAGAGTCACAAAAGGTGGTCTGGGCCATCCGGGTCCTGGGTGGACATCCCTGAAGTGCAGAAGCAGCTTGGAAAAGACCTTCGAGTCTCCTCCCCTGGAGCCTCCCACCTCTTCCAAGAGCTGAGGAGATGACGGAATCGTTGAAAAGACCTTCAAGGTCGTCCAGCCCTGTCCCCAAGGCCACGACCACGAGGGGTTTGAACCCTCCAGGGATGGAGATGCCACCACCAGCAGCCTGGGAAACATCAACCAGGCCTTCACAACCCTTTCCATGATGGAACTTCTCTCAAAATCCAACCTAAACCTTCTCTGGAGCAACTTGAGGATGTTTTTTCTCATCCATCCCATGTTTCTTTGGAGAAGACACCAACCCACCTCCTCACAAGCTCTTTTCTGGAGAGTGATGAGGTTTCTCCTCAACCTTCTGATCTCCAGATCAACTCCAGGTCCCTCAGCTGCTCCTCAACCCTTCTTCTCCAGCTCTGTTCCCTTCTCCAGACCTTCTCCAGCCCCTCAAGGTCCTCCTAGGAGTGAAGGCCCCAGCACTGACCCCATGATTGGAACTGTGGCCTCCCCAGGAGGACAATCCCTTCCCTGCTCCTGCTGGATGCTCCAAACCAGGAGCTGGTGGCCTCTTGGCCCTTTGGGCCAGAGTTGGATCACGTTCCACCACCACCCCCAGGTCCTTCTCCTGCAGGAACCTTTCCAGCTGCTCTTCTCCGAGCCTGGAGCTGCTCATGGAGATGAAGTGAGGGCTGGAGAAGCTCCTGGAGGACAGGCTGGAGAGGAGAAGGCTCCAGGGAGACCTCGGAGCAGCTTCCAGCAGGGAAAGGGCCTCCAGGGAAGCTTCTTCTGGATCAGGAGAGCAGGGATGGGACGTGAGGAACCGTTTGGAGCTTCCAGAGGGGAGATTGAGGTGAGATCTTGAGGAGAAACCTTCTCCATGGATCTATCTAGGCTTTGAGATCCCTTCCAACCCATCCCATGACTCCATGACCACATTTGGTGGGTCACATCCCATGAATCCAGGCTCAGCCCCAAGTTCTTCCGCAGTTCAGAGCAAACGGAACCAGCGAAAAGGTGAAGAAGACCCATCCCCACCTCTTCTCTAGCTAATTAAATCTCTGCCTTTAACGAGAGAGGCGATTCCTAACGAGAGGCGACAAACCGCAGCCTGCGGGATCGTGAGTGGCCTCCCTGTCACCTCCCATCAAGCTTCGGCCGCTCGTTAGTGTCGAACTGTCAGGGAAAAGGTAACGAGGATGGAGAAGGATCATGGATTGTGGATCAGGGACCTGTAGGATCATGGATTGTGGGTCAGGGACCTGTAGGATCATGGATTGTGGGACCTGTAGGATCATGGATTGTGGAGTAAAGGACCTGTAGGATCATGGATTTGGGGTCAGGGACCTGTAGGATCATGGATTGTGGAGTAAAGGACCTGTAGGATCATGGATTGTGGGTCAGGGACCTGTAGGATCATGGATTGTGGAGTAAAGGACCTGTAGGATCATGGATTGTGGGTCAGGGACCTGTAGGATCATGGATTTGGGGTCAGGGACCTGTAGGATCATGGATTGTGGGACCTGTAGGATCATGGATTGTGGAGTCAAGGACCTTTAGGACAAGAATCAGGGACCTGTAGGATCATGGATTGTGGGTCAGGGACCTGTAGGATCATGGATTTTGGGGTCAGGGACCTGTAGGATCATGGATTGTGGGACCTGTAGGATCATGGATTTGGGGTCAGGGACCTGTAGGATCATGGATTGTGGATCAGGGACCTGTAGGATCATGGATTGTGGGACCTGTAGGATCATGGATTGTGGATCAGGGGCCTGTAGGATCATGGATTGTGGGACCTGTAGGATCATGGATTGTGGGACCTGTAGGATCATGGATTGTGGAGTCAAGGACCTTTAGGATCAGAATCAGGGACCTGTAGGATCATGGATTGTGGGTCAGGGACCTGTAGGATCATGGATTTTGGGGTCAGGGACCTGTAGGATCATGGATTGTGGGACCTGTAGGATCATGGATTGTGGGACCTGTAGGATCATGGATTGTGGAGTCAAGGACCTTTAGGATCAGAATCAGGGACCTGTAGGATCATGGATTGTGAGTCAGGGACCTGTAGGATCATGGATTGTGGGTCAGGGACCTGTAGGATCATGGATTTTGGGGTCAGGGACCTGTAGGATCATGGATTGTGGGTCAGGGACCTGTAGGATCATGGATTGTGGAGTAAAGGACCTGAAGGATCATGGATTGTGTGTCATGGACCTGTAGGATCATGGATTTGGGGTCAGGGACCTGTAGGATCATGGATTGTGGGTCATGGACCTGTAGGATCATGGATTTGGGGTCAGGGACCTATAGGATCATGGATTGTGGGACCTGTAGGATCATGGATTTGGTGTCAGGGACCTGTAGGATCATGGATTTTGGGGTCAGGGACCTGTAGGATCATGGATTGTGGGACCTGTAGGATCATGGATTGTGGGACCTGTAGGATCATGGATTGTGGAGTCAGGGACCTGTAGGATCATGGATTGTGGGTCAGGGACCTGTAGGATCATGGATTTGGGGTCAGGGACCTGTAGGATCATGGATTGTGGGACCTGTAGGATCATGGATTGTGGAGTCAAGGACCTTTAGGACAAGAATCAGGGACCTGTAGGATCATGGATTGTGGGTCAGGGACCTATAGGATCATGGATTGTGGATCAGGGACCTGTAGGATCATGGATTGTGGGACCTGTAGGATCATGGATTGTGGATCAGGGACCTATAGGATCATGGATTTGGGGTCAGGGACCTGTAGGATCATGGATTTGGGGTCAGGGACCTGTAGGATCATGGATTGTGGAATAAAGGACCTGTAGGATCATGGATTGTGGGTCAGGGACCTGTAGGATCGTGGATTGTGGAGTCAGGGACCTGTAGGATCATGGATTGTGGATCAGGGACCTGTAGGATCATGGATTTTGGGGTCAGGGACCTGTAGGATCATGGATTGTGGAGTAAAGGACCTGTAGGATCATGGATTGTGGGTCAGGGACCTTTAGGATCATGGATTGTGGGTCAGAGACCTGTTGGATCTTGAATTCTGAGGTCAAGGACCTGTAGGATCAGGGATTGTGGGACCTGTAGGATCATGGATTGTGGATCAGGGACCTGTAGGATCAGAGTCAGGGACCTGTAGGATCATGGATTTGGGGTCAGGGACCTGTAGGACCATGAATTGCCACCTCAGACGTTGCCCTGATGTTCCTTCTGCTCCTCAACCTCCTTTCACGAAGCTCAGGGAGGACTTGGAGCTGTTGGAGCGAGACCAGAGGAGGCCACGGAGATGATCCAAGGGCTGGAGAACCTCCTGTAGGAGAACAGTCCAAGAGACTTGATGTTCTTCATCCTGGAGAAGCTTCCATGGAGACCTTAAAACATCTTCCAGCAGCGAAAGAGGCTCCAGGGAAGCTTCTCCATGATGAAGAACCTCAGCTCCAAGCACCGTGTCCCATCTCGAAGCCTGAAGGGTCACCTTCCACCACCATTTTTCTCCTTCCTGGCAGCCTGGTGAAGGTCCTGCTGGCCGCCCAGGCCGATCCCAACCTCGGAGACGACTTCCGGAGCGTCTACGAGACGGCCAAGGAGAAAGGCCTCCACTCCTTGGAAGGTAAGACCTCCTCCTCTTAGGCCTTCGTGAGGAGAAACCCCTCAGCGTCTCAGGAAGAACCTTGGTTGATCAAACCGGGACACGAGGATGGAGATGGGACCATCATCCCATGGGGAGGGTGGTCCAGGAAGAACTTGGTAGGACAAGAGGAATCGTTTGGAGCTTCCAGAGGGGAGATTGAGGTGAGATCTTGAGGAGAAACCTTCTCCTGAGAAGGTTTGGAAGTGCTGGAGCAGGTTTTCCAGAGAAGTTCTGGCTGCTCCATCCCTGGAGGGCGTTGAAGGCCACGCTGGATGGTTCTTCTCCCTCTGGTGAGACCCAAACCTCGAATCCTGAGGTCAGCGCTGGCTCCTTCACTCCTAGAAGGACCTTGAGGGGGTGGAGAATGTCCGGAGAAGGGAACAGAGCTGGGAAGGGGCTGGAGAACAAGGGTTGGAACTGGATGGGCTTTGAGGTCCCTTCAACCCAACCCATCCCATGATTTCTGAGGTCCATCCCAACCCATTCCATGATTCCAGGGTCTGGTTGACACCCGAGAAGGGTTGAACCTGGATGGACTTTGAGGTCCCTTCAACCCAACCCGTTCCATGATCCCATAATCTTTGAGGTCCATCCCAACCCATTCCATGATTCCAGGGTCTCCTCAACACCCCAGAAGGGCTGGAACTGGATGGACTTTGAGGTCCCTTCAACCCAACCTATCCCATGATTCCAGGGTCTGGTTAACACCCCAGAAGGGCTGGAACTGGATGGACTGAGGTCCCTTCAACCCAACCCATCCCATGATCTTTGAGGTCCATCCCAACCCATCCCATGATTCCAGGGTCTCCTCAACACCCCAGAAGGGCTGGAACTGGATGGACTTTGAGGTCCCTTCAACCCAACCTATCCCATGATTCCAGGGTCTGGTTAACACCCCAGAAGAGCTGGAGCTGGATGGACTGAGGTCCCTTCAACCCAACCTATCCCATGATTCCAGGGTCTCCTCAACACCCCAGAAGGGCTGGACCTGGATGGACTTTGAGGTCCCTTCAACCCAACCTATCCCATGATTCCAGGGTCTGGTTAACACCCCAGAAGGGCTGGACCTGGATGGACTTTGAGGTCCCTTCAACCCAACCTATCCCATGATTCCAGGGTCTCCTCAACACCCCAGAAAGGTTGGAACCAGATGGACTTTGAGGCCCTTTCCAACCCATTCCATGACTCCAGGAGGGTTGGATGTGGCTGATTTTGAGGTCTCCAACCCCTCCCTGACCCTCCCAGGGTTCAGTGCTGGGTCCAGCCCTATCCAGTGTCTTCATCCATGACCTGGATGAAGGCATCAAGTGCTCCCTGAGCAGGTTTGCAGGTGACACTGAGCTGGGTGGACGTGTGGATCTGCTGGAGGGTTTTGAGGTTCCTCAAAGGGATCTGACCAGGCTGGATCCATGGACTGAGTCCGATGGGATGAGGTTTAATGAGGCCAAATGCCGAGTCCTGCACTTGGGGCACAACAACTCTGAGCAGCTCTAGACTAGGAGAAGTCTGGCTGGAAAGTGCCTGGAGGAGAAGGACCTGGGGGGGTTGGTTGGCAGTGACTGAACATGATCCAGCAGTGGCCCAGGTGGCCAAGAAGGCCAATGGGATCTTGGCTTGGATCAGACACGGTGTGACCAGCAGGTCCAGGGAGGTTCTTCTCCCTCTGGACTCAGCACTGGGGAGACCACTCCTTGAATCCTGTGTTCAGTTCTTGGTCCTCTCACCATGAGAAGGATGTTGAGGCTCTGGAGAGAGTCCAGAGAAGAGCAACGAAGCTGGGGAAGGGGCTGGAGGACAAGAGGAGTGGTGGAGAGAGCTGGGGGTGTTTATCCTGGAGAAGAGGAGGTTGAGAGGAGACCTCATCGCTCTCTCCAACTATATTAGAGGAGGTTGTGGAGAGGAGGGAGCTGGGCCCTTCTCCCAAGGGACAGGGGACAGGCCTAGAATGACCTCAAGCTCCTCCAGGAGAGGTTCAGGATGGAAATTTTTCACAGAAAGGGTCATTGGGAGCTGGTGGAACCTGCTCAAGTCGGTGGTTGATTCACCTTCCCTGGAGGTGTTTAAGGGACAGGTGGACGAGGAGCTGAGGGACATGGGTTAGTGTTTGATGGGAATGGTTGGACTCGATGATCCTTTGGGTCTCTTCCAACCTGGTGATTCCATGATTCTATATCTCGATGAACAACTCCTGAGACCCTCCCATGACATTTCTTCACTCTCCGCTCTCCTCAACGAGGAGAAACCCTGATCCATGGGTCAGGTGGGACATGCTTAAGGACCCTGATCCTCAAATCCACAGACGGAGAGTCCGGAGGAGACAAAAAAAAATCCCTTTTCTCCTTTAATCTTTCGGGGGACGAAGCCCTTTGGGCACCTCCCTCCCGCTCTCGGCCTCCGTTTATTAAAAAGAATAAATTCTCAGCCGAGAAAACAAAAACCCCCTTTATTTATTATTTTTTTTTATTATTATTATTTTGATTTTATTCCCCCCTCTCCCCAACCCTCCTCCTCCTCCACCGCAGTTTTTTATTATTATTTTATCTCCTTTTTTTTTTCCCTCTCTCTCCCGCTTTTCTCCCATATTTACATATCGTTCTTTGTCGTTTCGGGGTTTGTTTTTTTTTTTTTTTCTCCAATCGAAGCCGTCGTCGTTGTCGCCGCCGGAAAATATATTAGAGCCATTTATATGGATGGCAGGAAAGGAGCCGGGAGAGCGGAGACTTTCCAGGCTCCGGGTGATGGATGACGGACGCGGCTCCCCCTGACGCTTTATTGAGTTTCCGATGATTATCTCGCGCCGAGACATTTATTTTTGGGGGTTTTTTTTTTCGGCGGCGAAGGGCTTGACGGGGCCTGAGCTGTCACGTCCCGACCACGGGGGATGAAGAAGAAGGAGGAGGAGGAGGAGGACGAGGAGGGGGGGGAAGTCGGTCGGAGAACGAAGCCAACCCTAATAACGCTTTAATCTCTTTACCGCTCGGGCTCGCTAGGAGATGAGATTCATCTTCCTTGACGTGAAACCGTTCGTTATCTTTCCTCCCCCTTCCCTCCCTCCCTGCTCCTCCCTTGGGTGGGAAATGACGAGGAGAAGCTGAGAAAAAAAATAAATAAATTTTAAAAAAAAGTCATAGAATCGTAGAACAACCAGGTTGGAAGTCGTTCGGAATAAAAGAGAAGGAGATGGGGGGTGATGAGCGGCTTGAGGGTCCTCAAGGGCGAGGAAGGAAGGAAGGAGAGTGGGTGACTCCTCGGAAGGTTTTAGGTCTTGGAGGAGGCTCTTTGGAGGTGGAAGAGGGTGAGGTCGGGGGGTTGAGGGAGGTTGGGAAGGTGGAATCTTAAAGTATCGGAAGGGGATGGAGTCTTGGAGTTGAGGACGGGTGAGGTCCTGGAATGAGGGAAATGGAAGGTGGAATCGTGGAGTGAGGGACGCGGAGAATGGTGGATTCATAGAATCGTGGACTCGGAGAATGGTTGGTTTGTGGTGGAGGAGACTTATGGGGTCGTAGAATCATGGGATCATGGACTTGGGACCATGGACTTATGGACTCAGAATCATGGGATGATGGACTCACAGAATCATGGACTTACGGACTTATGGGATCGTGGACTCACGGACTCAGAATGATGGGTTCATGGGGTCTTAGAACCATAGGATCATGGACCCAGAGTGAGGGGTTCATGGGGTCCTAGAACCATGGGATCATGGAATTATGGACTCAGAATGATGGGTTGATGCAGTCATAGACTTCAGGGATCGTAGACCCATGGACTCATAGAATCATGGAATCGTGGACCCAGAATTATGGGTTCATGGGGTCATAGACTTATGGGATACTAGAACCATGGACTTTCATGGACTCATGGACTCAGAATGATGGTTTCGTGGGGTCCTAGAACTGTGAGATCATGGACTCATGGACTCAGAATGATGGGTTCATGGGGTCCTAGAATAATGGGATGATGGAATCGCGGACTCAGAATGATGGGTTCATGGAGTCTTAGACTTGTGAGGTCCTCGAATCAGAGAACTGTGGACTCGTGGAGTTGTAGAAACATGGAATCGTGGAGTCAGGGACTCATAGAATCATAGGTTCATGGGGTCATAGACTTGTGGGGTCCTAGAACCATGGACTCACGGACTCAGAATGATGAGTTCATGGGGTCCTAGAACCGTGGAATCAGGGACTCATAGGCCCAGAGTCATGGGTTCGTGGACACATAGAAACATGGACTCATGGACTCGGAATCATGGGGTCATAGACTCGTGAGATCCTAGAATCAGAGAACTGTGGACTCATAGAAACATGGGATCGCGGAGTCAGGGACTCGGAATCATGGGTTCATGCAGTCACAGACTTATGGGGTCATAGAAACGTGGAATCATGGACTCATGGACTCAGAATCATGGGTTCATGGGGTCATAGACTTATGGGGTCCTAGAACCAGGGACTCATGGACTCATGGACTCAGAATGATGGGTTCATGGGGTCATGGACTCACAGAGTCTTAGAACCATGGACTCTGAATCATGGAATCATGGGCTTGTCGAACCCTAGAACGATGAAACTGGGAAGTTTGGAGAAGACCTCCAAGCTCATGCCCCTCAGCCCAGCCCCATGGTGCCTCCTAGACCCTGTCCCCAGGAGAAGGACCTGGGGGTGGGGATCAGTGGCAGCTCAACGTGATCCAGCACTGGCCCAGGGGGCCAAGGGGCCACCAGCACCCCAAGAAGTCCCTTAGAGGCCCCAAGAAGCTCTTTCGAGCCCCAAGAAGTCCCTTAGAGGCCCCGAGAAGCTCTTTTGAGCCCCAAGAAGTCCCTTAGAGGCCCCAAGAAGCTCTTTTGAGCCCCAAGAAGTGCCTTAGAGGCCCCGAGAAGCTCTTTTGAGCCCCAAGAAGTCCTTTAGAGACCTCAAGAAGCTCTTTTGAGCCCCAAGAAGTCCCTTAGAGGCCCCGAAAAGCCCTTTTGAGCCCCAAGAAGTCCTTTAGAAGCCCCAAGAAGATCTTTTGAGCCCCAAGAAGTCCTTTAGAGGCCCCAAGAAGTTCTTTCGAGCCCCAAGAAGTCCTTTAGAGGCCCCAAGAAGCTCTTTTGAGCCCCAAGAAGTCCCTTAGAGGCCCCGAGAAGCTCTTTAGAGCCCCAAGAAGTCCCTTAGAGGCCCCGAGAAGCTCTTTTGAGCCCCAAGAAGTCCTTTAGAGACCTCAAGAAGCTCTTTTGAGCCCCAAGAAGTCCTTTAGAAGCCCCAAGAAGATCTTTGGAGTCCCAAGAAGTCCCTTAGAGGCCCCGAGAAGCTCTTTTGAGCCCCAAGAAGTCCTTTAGAGTCCCCGAGAAGCTCTTTTGAGCCCCAAGAAGTCCCTTAGAGGCCCCGAGAAGCTCTTTAGAGCCCCAAGAAGTCCTTTAGAAACCCTGAGAAGCTCTTTTGAGCCCCAAGAAGTCCCTTAAAGGCCCCGAGAAGCTCTTTTGAGCCCCAAGAAGTCCCTTAGAGGCCCTGAGAAGCTCTTTTGAGCCCCAAGAAGTCCCTTAGAGGCCCCGAGAAGCTCTTTTGAGCCCCAAGAAGTCCTTTAGAGTCCCCGAGAAGCTCTTTTGAGCCCCAAGAAGTCCCTTAGAGGCCCCGAGAAGCTCTTTAGAGCCCCAAGAAGTCCTTTAGAAACCCTGAGAAGCTCTTTTGAGCCCCAAGAAGTCCCTTAAAGGCCCCGAGAAGCTCTTTTGAGCCCCAAGAAGTCCCTTAGAGGCCCTGAGAAGCTCTTTTGAGCCCCAAGAAGTCCCTTAGAGGCCTCGAGAAGCTCTTTAGAGCCCCAAGAAGTCCTTTAGAGACCTCAAGAAGCTCTTTTGAGCCCCAAGAAGTCCCTTAGAGGCCCCGAGAAGCTCTTTTGAGCCCCAAGAAGTCCCTTAGAGGCCTCGAGAAGCTCTTTTGAGCCCCAAGAAGTCCCTTCGAGGTCCCGAGAAGCTCTTTTGAGCCCCGAGAAGTTCTCTAGAGAACCTGAAAGTGCCTTAGAGGCCCTGAGAAGCTCTTTTGAGCTCCAAGAAGTTCTTTTGAGCCCCAACATGTCCATTAGAGGCCCCAAGAAGCTCTTTTGAGCCCCAGGAAGTCCACTCGAGACCCCGAGAAGCTCTTTTGAGCCCCAAGAAGCTCTTTCAAGCCCCAAGAAGTCCCTTAGAGTCCCCGAGAAGCTCTTTCGAGCCCCAAGAAGTCCTTGAGAAGCCCCAAGAAGCTCTTTTGAGCCCCAAGAAGTCCTTTAGAGGCCCCAAGAAGCTCTTTTGAGCCCCAAGAAGTCCTTTAGAGACCTCAAGAAGCTCTTTTGAGCCCCAAGAAGTCCCTTAGAGACCTCAAGAAGCTCTTTCGAGCCCCAAGAAGTCCCTTACAGGCCCCGAGAAGCTCTTTTGAGCCCCAAGAAGTCCCTTAGAGGCCCCAAGAAGCTCTTTTGAGCCCCAAGAAGTCCCTTAGAGGCCCCAAGAAGTTCTTTCGAGCCCCAAGAAGTCCTTTAGAGTCCCCAAGAAGCTCTTTTGAGCCCCAAGAAGTCCCTTAGAGGCCCCGAGAAGCTCTTTAGAGCCCCAAGAAGTCCCTTAGAGGCCCCGAGAAGCTCTTTTGAGCCCCAAGAAGTCCTTTAGAGACCTCAAGAAGCTCTTTTGAGCCCCAAGAAGTCCTTTAGAAGCCCCAAGAAGATCTTTGGAGTCCCAAGAAGTCCCTTAGAGTCCCCGAGAAGCTCTTTTGAGCCCCAAGAAGTCCCTTAGAGGCCCCGAGAAACCCTTTTGAGCCCCAAGAAGTCCCTTAGAGGCCCCGAGAAGCCCTTTTGAGCCCCGAGAAGTCCACTCGAGGCCCCGAGAAGCTCTTTTGAGCTGAGCTTCCTTTTCTCCTCCTCTCTCCTCCAGTCCTGGTGACCCGAGAAGACGACTTCAGCAACCGCCTGAACGTCCGAGCCAACTTCAAGGGCTGCACCGCCCTCCACTACGCGGTCCTGGCCGACGACTACCTCACCGTCAAGCTCCTGCTGGAGGGAGGTGAGTCCTGGGGCTCCATCACCACTTCTCCGATCCTGGTCGGGAGGACACGGAGCTGCTGGAGCGAGGCCGGAGGAGGCCCCGGAGGTGATGTGAGGGCTGGAGAAGCTCCTGGAGAACCTCCTGGAGAGTTGGGGTGGTTCGTCCTAGAGAGGAGAAGCCTCCAGGGAGACCTCGGAGCAGGGAAAGAGGCTCCAGGGAAGCTCCTGCTGGATCAGGAGAGCAGGGATGGGACGAGAGGAACCACTTGGAGCTTCCAGAGTGGAGATTGAGGTGAGATCTTGAGGAGAAACCTTCTCCTGAGAAGGTTTGGAGACCTTGGAACAGAACAACCCACGAGCTGAGACCAACAGGATTAAGTTTTAAGCAAGAACTTGGCTCCAAACAACCCTGAGAAGCTCCAGACGAGGAGAAGAGCGACTGGAGGAGAAGGAGGAGAAGGACCACTTCACTCCGAGAAGGACCTTGAGGGGCTGGAGAGAAGGGAACAGAGCTGGAGAACAAGGGTTGAGGAGCAGCTGAGGGACCTGGGGTTGAGCTGGAGATCAGGATGTTGAGGAGAAACCTCCTCCCTCTCCCAAAAAGAGCTTGTGGGGAACTGGGTTGGTGTCTTCTCCAAAGAAACACGGGATGGACGAGAAGAAACAACCTCACGTTGCTCCAGAGGAGGTTTAGCTTGGATTGTGGGAGAAGCTCCATCACGGGAAGGGTCGTAAAGGCCTGGTTGATACTTCCCAGGCTGCTCGTGGTGGCATCTCCATCCCTAGAAGCTTCAAACCTCTCGTGGTCGTGGCCTTGGGGACAGGGTTTGGTCTCCTCGCTGGGCTCGGCCTGGATGGAGATGACTCGGAGAAGCTCTCAGAGCTCAATGTTTCTCTCCGGTGGCTCCTTCCAACCCCAAGAGATTCAATATTTCCCCTAAAGCTCCGAGATTCCCATCGGGAACGACCCCTGGAGCCACCTCCGTCCAGGACAAAGCCACCAGCCCAACCCTCAGCCTGGTGGCCCTAACCATGGTGGCTTCTCCAGCCCTGGAGATGTTGAAGGACAAGCTGGAGTGTTGGGGTTGTCCATACTGGAGAGGAGAAGGCTCCAGGGAGACCTCAGAGCAGGGAAAGAGGCTCCGGGGAAGCTCCTGCTGGATCAGGAGAGCAGGGATGGGATGAGAGGAACCATTTGGAGCTTCCAGAAGGGAGATTGAGGTGAGATCTTGAGGAGAAAAAAACCTTTTCCTGAGAAGGTTTGGAGGCCCTGGAAGAGGTTTCCCAGAGTGGTGGCTGCTCCATCCCTGGAGGGGTTTGAAGGACACGTTGGATGGAGCTCAAAGCCCTTGATCCAGTGGGAGATGTTGCTGATCATGGATCTTAGTGGCTTTTGAGGTCCTTCCAACCACCTCCGATGAGGATTTCTGCTGATTTCTCAGCTCCTGCTCCACCTCCGCTTGGTCCTTGGAGGTCCTGCCGCTCCCTCAGCCTCTTCCACCTCCGTTGAACGAGTCCCTCTCGCTTCACTTCGATCTCTCCAGCGTTTTTGTCGCGTCCACCTGGTTTTTTTTTTTGGCTTTATTTTCGCTCCGAGGCTGCGAAAACAAAAAAAAAAACAAAAAAAAAAAAAAACCTCGAGTCTTCCGCGTCCTCCTCCCTTTCATCGGAGATGAATACATGAAGGAGATCGAAGTTCTTCTCCTTTGTGAGGCTAAGGGTGACGCCTCCTCCCGCTCGCTGAGGTGGAACCGGGTCCCCCCTCGGCCTTCTCCTCCTGCCCTCGGGCGCCGAAGCCACCTCCAGCCCCTTTTTTTGTGGGGCTTGACCCCCGGCGGGACCTTCGGTGGCACCTGTGACCCCAAAGTGACAGTCGTGGGAGGCTGGAGAGTGGGTGGGAGCTCAGCTTTGTCGTCTCCGATCGAAGGAGGCGACTCCGGGGGTGGAAATCAAAGAGTCTGAGGGGAAATTTTTAACCTCTTGGTGTTGGGAGAGAGGAAAGGTGGAGATGTTGGGCTTGGAGAGCGTCTCCGAGTTCATCTCCAGCCCAAGGAGGACACCAAGCCCTGTCCGAAGGCCACGAAACCCACAAAGATCCGTGAGGTGGATCCAGGCTCTAAGCTCCATTCCATGTGGCCTTCAACCCCTTCAGGGATGGAGCAGCCGCCACTGCTCTGGGAAACCTCGTCCAGGGTCTCCAAACCTTCTCGGGAGAAGGTTTCTCCTCAAGATCTCACCTCAATCTCCCCTCTGGAAGCTCCAAACGGTTCCTCTCGTCCCATCCCTGCTCTCCTGGTCCAGCAGGAGCTTCCCTGGAGCCTCTTTCCCTGCTCTGAGGTCTCCCTGGAGGCTTCTCCTCTCTAGGATGAACCACCCCAACTCTCCAGGAGGTTCTCCAGGAGCTTCTCCAGCCCTCACAGCATCTCTGGGACCTCCTCTGGCTCCATCCCTTCCCTCTGGCTCCATCCCTTCCCCTCTGAATCCATCCTGGATCTTCTTTGGTGGATCCACCTCCCAACCACTGATCAGAGGAGGTTCTGAGGGTCTCGGGATGATGTAAAACCAGGAGAAGGTTTGAAATGAGACGTCAGGGGGTGTTGGTTGGAAGAGGTTGAGTGGCCTCAGAGGGATGTGAGATGCTGGGATGAGGGTTTCCTCCATCCCTTGAGGGAGCTGAGAGGTGGGCTCAGGAGAACCTCGTGGAATTCACCAGGAGAAGGTCCTGTGGGTGGTGGAGATGATCCCAGAGGAATCTAGAGGTGGAGAAGGGACTGGGAGGAGCCCTGAGGAGAAGGATTTGGGGCACTCGGTGAGGAGAAGCTCAACAGGAGGTGACAACGTGAGCTCAGTCTCCCCTTTGGAAGCTCCAAACGGTTCCTCTCGTCCCATCCCTGCTCTCCTGATCCAGCAGGAGCTTCCCTGGAGCCCCTTTCCCTGCTCCAAGGTCTCCCTGGAGCCTTCTCCTCTCCAGCACGAACCACCCCAACTCTCCAGCTTGTCCTTCAACATCTCCAGGGCTGGAGAAGCCACCATGGTTAGGGTCACCTGGCTGAGGGTTGGGCTGGTGGCTTTGTCCTGGACGGAGGTGGCTCCAGGGGTCGTTCCCGATGGGAATCTCGGAGCTTTAGGGGAAATATTGAATCTCTTGGGGTTGGAAGGAGCCACCGGAGAGAAACATTGAGCTCTGAGAGCTTCTCCGAGTCATCTCCATCCAGGCCGAGCCCAGCGAGGAGGCCAAACCCTGTCCCCAAGGCCACGACCACGAGGGGTTTGAAGCTTCTAGGGATGGAGATGCCACCACCAGCCTAAGAAGCATCAACCAGGCCTTCACGATCCTTCCCATGAAGGAACTTCTCCCACAATCCAAGCTAAACCTCCTCTGGAGCAACTTGAGGTTGTTTCTTCTCGTCCATCCCGTGTTTCTTTGGAGAAGACACCAACCCAGTTCCCCACAAGCTCTTTTTGGGAGAGGGAGGAGGTTTCTCCTCAACCTCCTGATCTCCAGATCAACCCCAGGTCCCTCAGCTGCTCCTCAACCCTCCTTCTCCAGCTCTGTTCCCTTCTCCAGACCTTCTCCAGCCCCTCAAGGTCTTTCTCGGAGTGGAGGACCCTTCACTGACCCCAGGATTTGGAGGTTTGGGTCTCACCAGAGGGACAACCCCTTCCCTTCTCCTGCTGGATGCTCCAAGCCAGGAGCTGGTGGCCTCTTGGCCCTTTGGGCCAAAGCTGGATCATGCTCAACCACCACCCCTAGGTCCTTCTCCTCCGGGAACCTTTCCAGCTGCTCTTCTCCGAGCCTGGAGCTGCTCCCGGAGATGCTGTGAGGGCTGGAGAAGCTCCTGGAGGACTCGGAGCTGCTGGGCCGAGGCCGGAGGAGGCCTCGGAGATGCTGTGAGGGCTGGAGAAACTCCTGGAGAACCTCCTGGAGAGTTGGGGTGGTTCATCCCGGAGAAGAGAAGCCTCCAGGGAGACCTCGGAGCAGGGAAAGAGGCTCCAGGGAAGCTCCTGCTGGATCAGGAGAGCAGGGATGGGATGAGAGGAGCCATTTGGCGCTTCCAGAGGGGACATTGAGGTGAGATCTTGAGGAGAAACCTTCTCCGTCTCCTCTTTCTCGCTGGTTTGTCCTCCCGGAGCTTCTCCTCCCCCTCCTTGGTCGGGAAGGCCATAAATTCCGTATCGATTGCCTTGAGCTGGAAAATTTCCGCGGAAGATGATGAAGTAGCTCAATCGAAGGCCGAGCAGAAGCGGCATCGACCTCCGTCCGACAACGATGAAGGAAAAGCCCTCGGAGACCTCCCGGCGACGTCCCAACCAAGAACCAGGAGGAGGAGCAGGGGCCAAGGACCTCGGTGGCTCTGGTGGAAGCTCCAGGATGGAGTCTGTGTGGGGAAAGGGAGGTGGATCCATGGCTGGAGGGTGAGGAGGGTCTAGAGAGGGATCTGGGTCCATGGCTGGAGGGTGAGGAGGAGCTAGAGAGGGATCTGGATCCATGGCCCAGCTCCAAGTGGTCCTAGTCCAGCTCTGAGTGACCCTAGTCCAGCTCTGAGTGGTCCTAGTCCAGCTCCGAGTGGTCCTAGTCCAGCTCCGAGTGACCCTAGTCCAGCTCTGAGTGGTCCTAGTCCAGCTCTGAGTGGTCCTAGTCCAGCTCCGAGTGGTCCTAGCCCAGATCTTAGCCCAAGTCCAAACCCAGATCCATGGCTGGAGAGCAGGAGGATCTAGAGAGGGATCTGGATCCATGGCTGGGGAATCAGGAGGAGCTAGAGAGGGATCACAGAGAGCGATGAGGTCTCTCCTCAACCTCCTCTTCTCCAGACTCAACCCCAGGTCCCTCAGCTGCTCCTCAACCCTTCTCCTCCAACCCCTTCCCAGCTCCGTTCCCTTCTCCAGACCTTCTCCAGCCCCTCAAGGTCCTTCTAGGAGTGAAGGCCCCAGCGCTGACCCCAGGATTGAAGCTGTGGCCTCACCCAGAGGGACAATCCCTTCCCTGCTGCTGCTGGATGCTCCAAACCAGGAGCTGGTGGCCTCTTGGCCCTTTGGGCCAGAGCTGGATCACGTTCAACCACACTCCCCGCCCTGGTCCTTCTCCTCCAGGAACCTTTCCAGCTGCTCTTCTCCGAGCCTGGAGCTGCTCAGGGTTGTTGAGGCCCAAGAGCAGGACACTTGGCTTGATGGAACCTCATCCCGTTGGCCCCAAATCCATGGATCCAGATCCTTCTCTAGATCTTCCAGCCGTGGATCCAGATCTCTCTTTAGATCCTCCAGCCATGGATCCAGGTCCCTCTCTAGATCCTCCTAACCCTCCAGCCATGGATCTGGGCTTGGACTTGGGCTAAGATCTGGGCTAGGACCACTCGGAGCTGGACTAGGACCACTCGGAGCTGGGCTAGGACCACTCAGAGCTGGACTAGGACCACTAGGAGCTGGACTAGGACCACTCAGAGCTGAACTAGGACCACTCAGAGCTGGGCTAGGACCACTCGGAGCTGGACTAGGACCACTTGGAGATGGACTAGGACCACTCGGAGCTGGACTAGGTTCACTCGGAGCTGGGCCATGGATCCAGATCCCTCTCCAGCTCCTCCTCACCCTCCAGCCATGGATCCAGAACCCTCTCTAGAACCTCCTCCATGGATCCAGCCAACCCCATCCTCTCCATGGAGCCTCCAAACCTTGAACCAAACCCCAACCATGACTCCCTCTCCTGCTCCTCACCTCCCTCCCTCCCTTCTCCTCCTCTTATCGACACTTTTTGCCGAAGCCGCTGCCGCTCAAGACAAATCGTTATGAGGACGGAGTTAATAATGTTTGAAAAATGGAGGCCCTGTCGCTCTCCACCACCTCCTTCCATCCCAGTGACAGAGATTTCCCCGATGAGTGACCCTCCCGCCTGCCGGAGAAGCCGCCGAGCGATTTATCAAATTTGGAGCCTCCGACGACGACGATGATGAGGAGAAGGAGGAGGAGGCCCAGGAGCTACCCAGGTGCTCGTCTCGGCCGCCGGGAGCTAACGAAGAAGAGTTGACGAACGACCTGGCGTCCGCTTGACGTCCCCCTTGGTGGAGCTGGAGACGGCTCCGGCAGCTCCTCCCGTCTTGTTGCTGCCGCTTCTTCGTTATTGATGGGAGTAACGAACTGAAAGGGGTGGGGGTGGGGGGGGAAGGTTTATTGCTAAAGGAGGGAAGAATCGACCGGTTGGAGGAGTTCGGGGGCTTCGATCCGGGTGATTGAGGCAATTAGTCACCTCGTCAAGGCCGCCCCGGAACGGGGACTCGTTAAGGGGACGGAGGAACGAGGAGGAAACGAGGAACGAGGATGGAGGAGAAGGGGGAAGACGTGACGGGTCCTGGGCCAGCTCTGAGTGGTCATAGACAGGTCCGAGTGGTCCTAGTCCAGCTCCGAGTGGTCCTAGTCCAGCTCTGAGTGGTCCTAGTCCAGCTCTGAGTGGTCCTAGTCCAACTCCGAGGGGTCCTAGCCCAGATCTTAGGCCAAGTCCAAGCCCAGATCCATGGCTGGAGGGTTAGGAGGATCTAGAGAGGGATCTGGATCCATGGCTGGAAGATCTAGAGAGGGATCTGGATCCACAGCTGGAAGATCTAGAGAAGGGTCTGGATCCATGGATTTGGGGCCAACGGGATGAGGTCCCATCAAGCCAAGTGTCCTGCTCTTGGGCCTCCACAACCCTGAGCAGCTCCAGGCTCGGAGAAGAGCAGCTGGAAAGGTTCCCGGAGGAGAAGGACCTGGGGTGGGTGGTGGTTGAATGTGATCCAGCTCTGGCCCAAAGGGCCAAGAGGCCACCAGCTCCTGGTTTGGAGCATCCAGCAGGAGCAGGGAAGGGATTGTCCCTCTGGGTGAGGCCACAGCTCCAATCTGGGGGTCAGCGCTGGGGCCTTCACTCCTAGGAAGACCTTGAGGGGCTGGAGAAGGTCTGGAGAAGGGAACGGAGCTGGGAAGGGGCTGGAGGAGAAGGGTTGAGGAGCAGCTGAGGGACCTGGGGTTGAGTCTGGAGAAGAGGAGGTTGAGGAGGGACCTCATCGCTCTCCGTCATCCTCCCTGTGATCCCTCTCGAGATCCTCCTGCTCCTCCAGCCATGGAGCCAGATCTTAGCCCAAGTCCAAGCCCAGATCCATGGCTGGAGGTCAAGGAGGACCTACAGAGGGATCTGGATCCAAGGCTGGCGGGTGAGGAGGAGCTAGAGAGGCATCTGGATCCATGGCTGGATTTCCCGGCTCGGATCTTCCCTCCTGGGATCTCCTGACCTTCTTCCTTTCTTCTGGCCCTCAGGCGCCGACCCCCTGCAGAAGAACGAGATGGGCCACACGCCTCTGGATTACGCTCGCGACGAGGAGGTCAAGAGCCTCCTGAAGGCCTCGGAGGCCAAGGTGAGTCTCATTTTTCGAGTTCCCACCTGTGCCGTGAGACCTCCTCCCACCAGCATCTCCGAGATCCTCCGGGAGGTTCTCCAGGAGCTTCTCCAGCCCTCACAGCAGCTCCGGGGCCTCCTCCGGCCTCGCTCCAGCAGCTCCTTGTCCTTCCTGAGCTGAGGACATGCAGCTCCAGGTTTGGTCCCACCAGAGGGGACAATCCCCTCCTTCCCCGTCTTCTCCCAGAGCTTTGGCCACAGCTCAGGACCCGTCGGAGCTCACGTTGTCACCTCCTGTCCAACTTCTCCTCCCCCAACACCCCAAGTCCTTCTCCTCAGGCCTCCACTTGACCCATCAGGAGGTCCCAAACCTCTCTGGGATCTCAAAACCCACAAGAAAACCTCCTCAAACCGGAGAAGCTTCTCCATCCACCTCCTCAGGAGCTCTGGAGGCTCCAGGGAGAAGCTGAAGGAGACCTGAGGAGACCCCAAACCACGGATGGAGCTGCCCTGGAAGCCCTTTGAGCTGGATCTCCTTCCCAGAGGTGACCAAGGGGCCTCTCTCCTTCATGGAAACACATCTCGGAGCAGGTTTGGCCTCTTCCAAGAGGTTCTCCAGCCCTTGGATCCTCCTCAGGCCTCGTTCCAACCTCTCATTGATCTGGGGATACCCGTGACCCCAACAAAGTCCAGAAAATCATGGATTTAGAGCATTTTCCGCTGGAATCCGACGCTCGGAAGATGCGGAAATGGGGTTTGAGGTGGAGACGGAGCCCGGAGGGGGTTCCCCCCAAAAAAAATAAACCCCAAAAAATCAACCGGGAAGGGTCGGAAAGGAGGATTTGAGGCTGGAAATAACTCCTGGTTCGGAGAATCAGACGCTCGGAAGATGCGGAAATGGGGTTCGAGGTGGAGACGGAGACCGAAAGGGGGTTCCCCAAAAAAAATAAACCCCAAAAAATCAACCGGGAAGGGTCGGAAAAGGAGGATTCGAGGCTGGAAATGACTCATCTCGGGAAATGAGAAATGACACATCTCTGGAGGGGTTTGAAGGCCACGTCGGACGGAGCTCAGAGCTCCTGATCCAGCAGGAGGTGTCTCCATGGACCTGGATTGGCTTTGAGGTCCTCCCCAAGCCACGTCCTGGACCTCATGATCTTTCCTCCCTGTGAGGACAAGACCTTCCACACCTTCTCCTCTCACCGAGCAGCTCAGAGGCCTCTCCAAGCGCCTTTTTTTTTTCATTTTTTTTTACTGAAGCCGAGAAGAGACTCAACCTTCTGAGCTCTTCAGGAGGCGACGACGATGAGGGATGATCCAACCGTCTAAAAGGTCCCCGGAGGCCTCCGCCACCTCCCGGAGGCTCTTCGGAGGAGGCTCCTCGGTGACGAACGGCCCCGAGGAGGCCGAGAGAGAGACGTTTCAGGCTCTCGTCTTGGAGATAAACCCATCTCGGAGGCCACCAAGACGGGAGCTTGATGAAGATCCAGCTCCGGGCGACGCGAAGTGGGGAAACCTCCTCCTCCTCCTCCTCCTCCTCCTTCTCCTCTTCCTCCGAGAGTCTTTGAGGATTTATGACTCGACTCCCGAGCCGAGGAATGAATTGGCGGAGACGCTCTCCCGGCTTCGTTTGCATATTTATCCGCCCGGGAAGGCCTAACGAGGAGGTTTCGGATGGTTTTTTAATTGGGTTTGGTGGCTTCGGGGAAAAAAAAAAATGGAGGAAAATGGTGTCTAGGGAGGCTTGAGGGCATCTCCAGGGGGGTTCCAGGTCATGAAATTGGACTAAGGAGCAGGGATCGAGGGGTTAAAAGGGGAAAAAAGTCTTGGAATCTGCGTCTTCCGTGTGTGACGGGACATGGAGCCACCTCTGGACTTGGAGAAGCTCAGAAGATGTGGAGAAACCCATGAGGAGACCCAGAGATGTGGTGGTTGCTCCATCCCTGGAAGATCCAGTTCATGAAATTGGACTAAGGAGCAGGAATCGAGGGGTTAAAAGGGGAAAAAAGTCTTGGAATCTGCATCTTCCATATGTGACGGGACATGGAGCCACCTCTGGACTTGAAGAAGCTCAGAAGATGTGGAGAAACCCATGAGGAGACCCAGAGATGTGGTGGTTGCTCCATCCCTGGAGGTTCGTGTTGCCACCAGCTCAAGGAAACTGGACTAAGGCAGGTTCCAGTTCATGAAATTGGACTAAGGAGCAGGGATCGAGGGGTTAAAAGAGCTAAAACCTCTTGGAATCAGCGTCTTCCATGTGTGACGGGACATGGAGCCACCTCTGGACTTGAAGAAGCTCAGAAGATGTGGAGAAACCCATGAGGAGACCCAGAGCTGTGGTGGTTGCTCCATCCCTGGAGGTTCGTGTTGCCACCAGCTCAAGGAAACTGGACTAAGGCAGGTTCCAGTTCATGAAATTGGACTAAGGAGCAGGGATCGAGGGCCTAAAAGAACTAAAACCTCTTGGAATCAGCATCTTCCGTGTGTGACGGGACATGGAGCCACCTCTGGACTTGAAGAAGCTCAGAAGATGTGGAGAAACCCATGAGGAGACCCAGAGAAGTGGTGGCTGCTCCATCCCTGGAAGATCCAGTTCATGAAATTGGACTAAGGAGCAGGGATCGAGGGGTTAAAAGGGGAAAAAAGTCTTGGAATCTGCGTCTTCCATGTGTGACGGGACATGGAGCCACCTCTGGACTTGAAGAAGCTCAGAAGATGTGGAGAAACCCATGAGGAGACTCAGAGCTGTGGTGGTTGCTCCATCCCTGGAAGATCCAGTTCATGAAATTGGACTAAGGAGCAGGGATCGAGGGGTTAAAAGAGCTAAAACCTCTTGGAATCAGCGTCTTCCGTGTGTGACGGGACATGGAGCCACCTCTGGACTTGAAGAAGCTCAGAAGATGTGGAGAAACCCATGAGGAGACTCAGAGAAGTGGTGGCTGCTCCATCCCTGGAGGGGTTGAAGGCCACGTGGGATGGAGCTTGGAGTCCCTGAGGTGTCTCCACGGAGCTGGGTTGGGTTTGAGGTCCCTTCTGAGCCTCTTCCAAGATGACTTGAAGGGTTTCTCAGAGATGTTCTGGGGTCTGAGGCCCCTCAAAACTTCTTGGAGTTTATTCAGGAACCATCCAGGTGGAAGGAAGGTTCTTGGAGGTTTGTGGCCTCCAGAGGTGGAGCTGGTGGGACAGGAGGATCCTGAGGGAAGAGCTGGTTCCATCCTCTCCCTGGAGCTGGGGTGGCTTCATCTCCTCCAGAGCTGGAGATGTTGGGACAGGAGGATCCTGAGGGAAGAGCTGGTTCCATCCTTCCTGTGGAGCTGAGGAGGCTTCATCTCCTCCAGAGCTGGAGATGATGGGACAGGAGGATCCTGAGGGAAGAGCTGGTTCCATCCTTCCTGTGGAGCTGAGGAGGCTCCATCTCCTCCAGAGCCGGAGATGATGGGACAGGAGGATCCTGATGGAAGAGCTGGTTCCATCCTCTCCCTGGAGCTGAGGTGGCTTCACCTCCTCCAGAGGTGGAGATGGAGATGGTTGGACAGGAGGATCCTGATGGAAGAGCTGGTTCCATCCTTCCTGTGGAGCTGAGGTGGCTTCACCTCCTCCAGAGGTGGAGATGATAGGACAGGAGGATCCTGAGGGAAGAGCTGGTTCCATCCTTCCTGTGGAACTGAGGAGGCTTCATCTCCTCCAGAGCTGGAGGTGGCTTCATCTCCTCCAGAGCTGGAGATGATGGGACAGGAGGATCCTGAGGGAAGAGCTGGTTCCATCCTTCCTGTGGAGCTGAGGAGGCTTCATCTCCTCCAGAGGTGGAGATGATAGGACAGGAGGATCCTGAGGGAAGAGCTGGTTCCATCCTTCCTGTGGAGCTGAGGAGGCTTCATCTCCTCCAGAGGTGGAGATGATGGGACAGGAGGATCCCTGGGGAAGAGCTGGTTCCATCCTCTCTGTGGAGCTGAGGTGGCTTCATCTCCTCCAGAGCTGGAGGTGGTTGGACAGGAGGATCCTGAGGGAAGAGCTGAGGTGAATTCATCTCCTCCAGAGCTGGAGATAATGGGTCAGGACGATCCTGATCCCAGAAATTTCCTTCTCCTGAAGCTCAAGATGAACCTTCCAGTCTCCTTCCGAGCTTCACCCACCCTGGGAGCAGGACCTGGGTGGCCGAGAGCTTCTCGGGTGGCTTTTCCGGCCGGAGGAACCTTCTTGCCGGTCGCGTTGGTGCTTCCGGAAGACTTGGTGGTGTCACCGTGTCCTCTTCTCCCGCAGTTCCAGGAGGAGCAGAGGCGCCGAGAGGCCGAGGAACGTCGGAGGTTCCCCCTGGAGCAGCGGCTGAAGGAGCACATCATCGGGCAGGAGAGCGCAATTGCCACCGTGGCCGCAGGTAGGTCCTAGCCCAGGTCCGGGTGGTCCTAGTCCAGCTCCGAGTGGTCTTAGTCCAGCTCCGAGTGGTCCTAGTCCAGCTCCGAGTGGTCCTAGTCCAACTCCGAGTGGTCCTAGTCCAGCTCTGAGTGGTTCTAGTCCATCTCCGAGTGGTCCTAGTCCATCTCCTAGTGGTCCTAGTCCAGCTCCGAGTGGTCCTAGTCCAGCTCCGAGTAGTCCTAGTCCATCTCCTAGTGGTCCTAGTCCATCTCCTAGAGGTCCTAGTCCAGCTCCGAGTGGTCCTAGACCAGTTCTGAGTGGTCCTAGTCCATCTCCTAGTGGTCCTAGTCCAGCTCTGAGTGGTCCTAGTCCATCTCCGAGTGGTCCTAGTCCAGCTCCGAGTGGCCCTAGTCCAACTCCGAGTGGTCCTAGTCCAGCTCCGAGTGGTCCTAGTCCAGCTCTGAGTGGTCCTAGACCAGCTCCGAGTGGTCCTAGTCCAGCTCTGAGTGGTCCTAGACCAGCTCCTAGAGGTCCTAGTCCAGCTCCGAGTGGTCCTAGTGCAGCTCCCAGTGGTCCTAGTCCAGCTCTGAGTGGTCCTACTCCACCTCCTATCCCAGATCCCAGCCCAGGAGGACATCAAGACCTTGGGTTGCGTCCAAATCTCTGGGAGGAGATGCTCCATCTGTGGTTTGAGGTCTCCTCAGGTCTCCTTCAGCTTCTCCCTGGAGCCTCCAGAGCTCCTGAGGAGGTGGATGGAGAAACCTCTCCGGTTCGAGGAGGTTCTCTTGAGGGTTTTGTGATCCCAGAGGGGTTTGGGACCCCCTGATGGGTCAGGAGGAGCTTGGAGGAGAAGGACTTGGGGGGTTGGGGGAGGAGAAGCTCGACAGGAGGTGACAACATGAGCTCCGACGTGTCCTGAGCTGAGGCCAAAGCTCTGGGAGAAGACAGGGAAGGAGGGGATTGTCCCCTCTGGTGGGACTAAAGCTGGAGCTGAGTCTCCAGCTCTGGATCCCTCAGCTCCTGGAGGACACGGAGCTGCTGGAGCGAGGCCGGAGGAGGCCCCGGAGCTGCTGTGAGGGCTGGAGAAGCTCCTGGAGAACCTCCTGGAGAGCTGGGGTGGTTCATCCCGGAGAGGAGAAGCCTCCAGGGAGACCTCAGAGCAGGGAAAGGGGCTCCAGGGAAGCTCCTGCTGGATCAGGAGAGCAGGGATGGGATGAGAGGAACCACTTGGAGCTTCCAGAGGGGAGATTGAGGTGAGATCTTGAGGAGAAACCTTCTCCTGAGACGGTTTGGAGGCCCTGGAAGAGGTCTAGGATTCTAGGATTCTGTGGGTCTAGGATTCCAGGATTCTCTGAGTCTCTGGGTCTGTGATTCTAGGAGTTTATGAGGCTGTGAATCTAGGATTCTGTGAGTTTAGGATTCTGGGATTCTTGGATTCTGTGAGTCTGTGATTCTCCGATTCTGTGATTCTAGGATTCTATGAGTTCAGGAGTCTATGATTCTAGGATTCTATGATTCTAGGAATCTAGGATTCTGGGATTCTCTGAGTTTAGGATTCTATGAGTTTAGGATTCTGTGAGTCTACGATTCTATAATTCTAGGTTTCTACGAGTCCGTGATTTTAGGATTCTCTGAGTCTAGGAGTCTATGAATCTAGGACTCTAGGATTCTATGAGTTTAGGATCCTAGGATTTTATGGGTCTAGGATCATAGGATTCTATGACTCTCTGATTATAGGATTCTCGGATTCTATGAGTCTATGATTATAGAATTCTAGGATTCTCTGAGTCTCTGACTATAGGATTCTATGAGTCCATGAGTCTCTGATTCTAGGATTCTATCAGTCTATGAGTCTGGGATTCTATGAGTCTAGGATTCCAGGATTCTCTGAGTTTAGGATTCTATGAGTCTCTGATTCTAGGATTCTCTAAATCCACGAGTCTATGATTCTATGAGTCTAGGATTCTCTGAGTCTGTGGGTCTAGGATTCTCTGATACTTTGAGTCTATGATTCTAGGATTCTATGAGCCTTTGGTCCTAGGATTCCAGGTTTCTCTGGGTCGGTGAGTCTAGGATTCTAGGATTCTGTGGCTCTAGGATTCCAGGATTCTCTGAGTCTCTGGTTCTATGGGCCTGTGATTCTAGGATTCTAGGAATTTATGAGTCTGTGAATCTAGGATTCTGTGAGTTTAGGATTCTAGGATTCTCTGAGTCTAGGAGTCTGGGATTCTATGAGTCTGTGATTCTCTGAGTCTAGAATTCTAGGATTTTAGGATTCTAGGATTCTATGAGTCTGTGATTCTGGGATACTGTGAGTCTAGGATTCTATAATTCTGTGATTTTATGAGTCTGGGATTCTGAGTCTAAGATTCTATGAGTCTTTGATTCTAAGATTCTAGGATTCTATGAGTCTCTGATTCTAGGATTCTCTGTGTCTGTGAGTCTATGAGTCTAGGATTCTATGAGCTGAGGATTCTGTGAGTTTAGGATTCTAGGATTCTCTGAGTCTGAGTCTAGGAGTCCATGATTCTATGGCTCTGGGATTCTAAGGTTCTCAAATTCTATGAGTCTAAGATTATAGGATTCCAGGATTCTATGAGGTTAGGATTCTATGGGTCTGTGATTCTAGGATTCTGTGAGTTTAGGATTCTGTGATTCTCGGATTCTGTGAGTCTGTGATTCTAGGGTTCTGTGAGTCTAGGATTCTAGGATTCTATGAGTGTAGGATTATAGGATTCTCTGAATCTAGGATTCTGTGGGTCTAGGATTCTGGGAGTCTATGAGTCTGTGAGTCTAGGATTCTAGGATTCTAATAGTTTAGGATTCTAGGATTATCTGTGTCTGTGAGTCTAGGATTCTAGGATTCTATGAGTTTAGGATTCTAGGAGTCTATGAATCTAGGATTCTGTGAGTTTAGGATTCCAGGATTCTACGAGTCTGTGAGGCTGTGATTCTAGGATACTGAGTATATGATTCTAGGATTCTAGGATTCTCTGACTCTGTGATTCTGGGATTCTATGAGTCTGTGATTCTGGGATTCTAGGATTCTGGGATTGTCTGATACTTTGAGTCTATGATTCTAGGATTCTATGAGTCTTTGGTCCTAAGATTCTAGATTTCTATGGGTCTGTGAGTCTAGGATTCTAGGATTCTGTGGCTCTAGGATTCCAGGATTCTCTGAGTCTCTGGTTCTATGAGCCTGTGATTCTAGGATTCTAGGAGTTTATGATGAGGCTGTGAATCTAGGATTCTGTGAGTTTAGGATTCTGTGAGTCTGTGATTCTAGGATTCTCTGAGTCTAGGATTCTAGGATTCTATGAGTTTAGGATTCTAGGATTCTGTGAGTCTATGATTATATAATTCTAGGTTTCTACGAGTCTGTGATTCTAGGATTCTCTGAGTCTATGAGTCTATGAATCTAGGACTCTAGGATTCTCTGAGTTTAGGATTCTAGGATTCTATGAGTCTCAGATTATAGGATTCTATGATTATATGAGTCTAGGATTCTACGAGTCTCTGATTATAGGATTGTAGGATTCTATGAGTCTAGGATTCTATGAGTTTAGGATTCTCTGTGTCTGTGAGTTTAGGATTCTAGGAGTTTAGATTTCTGGGATTCTGTGAGTCTGGGATTCTATGAGTTTAGGATTCTAGGATTCTACGTTTCTATGGGTCTGTGATTCTAGGATTCTCTGAATCTATGATTCTGTGGGTCTAGGATTCTAGGATTCTGTGAGTTTCAGATTCCAGGATCCTATGATTGTAGGATCCTAGGATACTGAGTCTATGATTATCCGATTCTCGGATTCTCTGAGTCGGTGATTCTCGGATTCTCTGAGTCTACGAGTCCACGATTCCCTGACTCTCTCCGAATCTCGGCTTCTCGGCTTTTAGGGATCCTCTCCGCCTCCATCCTTAGGGCTTGAGCGGCGCAGCTTGAGCTCCAACCCCATCGATCCCTCACCCCCTTCCTCCCTCCTACCTCCTGGTGCTTAACAAAGAGGAGCCAACTCCTCACTCCTCCGTGTCCGTCCCCCCCCCCACTCCCCGCGGGGACCCCGGCAGCGCCCGCGGCCACCGGCCCCGGCTAATTGGGAGCCTTTGATTAATGGGGGACGCCTGCTCCCCGGCACAGGTGGTCCCTTTATGGAGCCCGAGACCTTATTAAATTAACGGGGATAACGCGCTCCCCGATTTCCCCCCCCCGGGCACCACGGCCTCCCCTCCTCCCTCCAGCCTCTCTGCTCTTCCAGGAGTTATTTCCAACCTCAAACCCTTTTTTCCGACCCTTCCCGGTTGATTTTTTAGGGTTTTATATTTTTGGGGAACCCCCCCACGGGCTCCGTCTCCACCTCAAACCCCATTCCCACATCTTCCCAGTGTCTCCCTCCAGCCTCTCTGCTCTACCAGGAGTTATTTCCAACCTCAAATCCTCCCTTCTGACCCTTCTGAGTTGATTTTTTTGGATAATTTTTTTGGGAAACACCCTACGGGTTAAGTCTCCACCTCAAACCCCATTTCCGCATCTTCCGAGCGTCTGATTCTCCGAACCAGGAGTTATTTCCAGCCTCAGATCCTCCTTTCTGACCCTTCCCGGTTGATTTTTTAGGGTTTTATATTTTTGGGGAACCCCCTTCGGGCTCCGTCTCCTCCTCAAACCCCATTTCCACGTCTTCCAAGCGTCTGATTCTCCGAACCAGGAGTTATTTCCAACCTCAAATCCTCCTTTCCGACCCTTCTGAGTTGATTTTTCGAGTTTATTTTTTTGGGGAACCCCCTTCGGGCTCCGTCTCCTCCTCAAACCCCATTTCCACATCTTCCCAGCGTCTGATTCTCCGAACCAGGAGTAATTTCCAGCCTCAAATCCTCCTTTCCGACCCTTCCCAGTTGATTTTTTGGGTTTATTTTTTGGGGAACCCCCTACAGGCTCTGTCTCCACCTCAAACCCCATTTCCGCATCTTCCGAGCGTCTGATTCTCTGATCCAGGAGTTATTTCCAACCTCAAATCCTCCCTTCCGACCCTTCTGAGTTGAATTTTTTGGTTAATTTTTTTGGGGAACCCCCTTCGGGCTCCGTCTCCTCCTCAAACCCCATTTCCGCATCTTCCAAGCGTCTGATTCTCTGATCCAGGAGTTATTTCCAGCCTCAGATCCCTCTTTCTGACCCTTCCCGGTTGATTTTTTGGGTTTATTTTTTGGGGAACCCCCTATGGGCTCCGTCTCCACCTCAAACCCCATTTCCGCATCTTCCGAGCGTCTGATTCTCTGATCCAGGAGTTATTTCCAACCTCAAACCCTTTTTCCGACCCTTCCCGGTTGATTTTTTGGGGTTTATTTTTTTGAGGGAACCCCCTACGGGCTCCGTCTCCACCTCAAACCCCATTTCCGCATCTTCAGAGCGTCTGATTCCAGCAGAAAATGTTCTAAATCCATGATTTTCTGGACTTTATTGGGGTCAAGGGTGTCCCCAGATCAAGCAGATGTTTTCACGAGGCCTGAGGAGGATCCAAGGGCTGGAGAACCTCTCGGAGGAGGTCAAACCAACCCCGAGATGTGGTTCCGGGAAGGAGAGAGGCCCCTTGGTCACCTCTGGGAAGGAGATCCAGCTCAAAGGGCTTCCAGGGCAGCTCCATCCATGGTTTGAGGTCTCCTCAGGTCTCCTTCATCATCTCCCTGGAGCCTCCAGAGCTCTTGAGGAGGTGGATGGAGAAACTTCTCCGGTTCGAGGAGTTCTTCTTGCGGGTTTTGTGATCCTAGAGGGGTTTGTGACCCCCCTGAGGGGTCAAGAGGTCACCTCCCACTGGATCAGGAGAGCAGGGATGGGACGAGAGGAACCGTTTGGAGCTTCCAGAGGGGAGATTGAGGTGAGATCTTGAGGAGAAACCTTCTCCCGAGAAGCTTTGGAGACCCTGGAGCAGGTTTCCCAGAGCAGTGGTGGCTGCTCCAGCCCTGGAGGGGTTTGAAGGCCACGTGGGATGGAGCTTGGAGCCCCTGATCCAGTGGGAAGTGACCAACTCTCTCAGGAGAAGCAGCTCCTGGTGACACCAGGACGTGGATCCTGAACCTGGAGGACGGAGAAGGATGAACCTGGAGGTCATCCCGGAGCCACCAGCGATGGGGCTGGAGAAGCAGCTCCTGGTGACACCAGGACACAAATTCCAAGCCTGGAAGGACGGAGAACGATCCTGGTGACCTCTTTGGACCTCGGGGGTGGTGGTGGTGGTGGTGGGAGACGCTTCCCTCATCGAATCGATGGGTTTATGAGCCTCACAAATTGGCCGGAAACCAATTTTGGTGCCTTCAGAAAAGCCCCCGAGAAGCTCTTCTCGGCCTTATCGATCAGCACCAGGTTAATTCGGCCAATTTCTCAGCCGGAGAGCAGCCCAAGGGCCTCTGGGAGAAGCCCAAGAAAGCGGAGACGGAGCCGGGAAACGGCTGCCGAGGAGAAGACGGGACCTGGTGGCCTCGTCGACCTCTTCGTTTGGATTCCGACTACGAAGGTTTAACGAATTTTTGGGGAGAAGACGACGACCGGACAACTTTTAATTATTAACTTCTGACGTTGAAGGACGGGAAGAGGTTTCCAAGAGGTTTCCGGGCGCGAAGGTCAACCTGGAGGAGGTCAAGGGGGTATCCAGGTAAACCAGGTTCTCCAAACCTTCTCCAGCACAACCAGGTTCTCCAAACCCTCTTCTCCAGGTTCTCCAAACCTTCTCCAGCACAACCCCCTCCGTGTCCCCTTCCCTCTCCGGCTCCTTCCGGGAGGTCAGACCCATCGAGAAAATTGATGAGGACCAAGCCCAGAACCACCACCTCCTCCTCCGAGCGGCTAATAAAAGGCAATAAAAGCTTCGCTTCGGGGCAGAGAGTGACCAGCGGCCGAGGTCAAGCGGTCAGCGCTGCGGAGGCGGCGGCCGAGGGGTTAAGTGCCCTCCCCACCCGCCCCCCCCCCCCGGCTCTCGGCCTCCTCCGGATTTTATGGTAAAAGGTCTCGACGCACGACCTGGAGAAGCTCCAGGGCTGGAAACGGCTTCGGAAAAGCTGCTCGAAAGGGTTTGAGGGTCGGATCATGGAGAAGAGGGTTTGGAGAACGTGGTTGATGGAGAGGAGGGTTTGGAGAAGCTGGTTGTGCTGGAGAAGGTTTGGAGAACCTGGAGAAGAGGGTTTGGAGAAGCTGGTTGATGGAGAAGAGTGTTTGGAGAAGCTGGTTGTGCTGGAGAAGGTTTGGAGAACCTGGAGAAGAGTGTTTGGAGAAGCTGGTTGGGCTGGAGAAGGTTTGGAGAACCTGGAGAAGAGGGTTTGGAGAACCTGGTTCATGGAGAAGAGGGTTTGGAGAAGCTGGTTGTGCTGGAGAAGGTTTGGAGAACCTGGAGAAGAGGGTTTGGAGAACGTGGTTGATGGAGAGGAGGGTTTGGAGAACCTGGTTTACCTGGATACCCCCTTGACCTCCTCCAGGTTGACCTTCGCGCCCGGAAACCTCTTGGAAACCTCTTCCCGTCCTTCAACGTCAGAAGTTAATAATTAAAAGTTGTCCGGTCGTCGTCTTCTCCCCAAAAATTCGTTAAACCTTCATAGTCGGAATCCAAACGAAGAGGTGGACGAGGCCACCAGGTCCCGTCTTCTCCTCGGCAGCTGTTTCCCGGCTCCGTCTCCACTTTCTTGGGCTTCTCCCAGAGGCCCTTGGGCTGCTCTCCGGCTGAGAAATTGGCCGAATTAACCTGGTGCTGATCGATAAGGCCGAGAAGAGCTTCTCGGGGGCTTTTCTGAAGGCCCCAAAATTGGTTTCCGGCCGATTTGTGAGGCTCATAAACCCATCGATTCGATGAGGGAAGCGTCTCCCACCACCACCAGCACCACCCCCGAGGTCCAAAGAGGTCACCAGGATCGTTCTCCGTCCTTCCAGGCTTGGAATTTGTGTCCTGGTGTCACCAGGAGCTGCTTCTCCAGCCCCATCGCTGGTGGCTCCGGGATGACCTCCAGGTTCATCCTTCTCCCTCCTCCAGGCTTTGAGTCACCAGGAGCTGCTTCTCCAGCCTCATCGCTGGTGGCTCCGGGATGACCTCCAGGTTCATCCTTCTCCGTCCTCCAGGTTCAGGATCCACGTCCTGGTGTCACCAGGAGCTGCTTCTCCTGAGAGAGTTGGTCACTTTCCACTGGATCAGGGGCTCTGAGCTCCATCCCACGTGGCCTTCAAACCCCTCCAGGGCTGGAGCAGCCACCACTGCTCTGGGAAACCTCTTCCAGGGTCTCCAAACCTTCTCGGGAGAAGGTTTCTCCTCAAGATCTCACCTCAATCTCCCCTCTGGAAGCTCCAAACGGTTCCTCTCGTCCCATCCCTGCTCTCCTGATCCAGTGGGAGGTGACCTCTTGACCCCTCAGGGGGGTCACAAACCCCTCTGGGATCACAAAACCCGCAAGAAGACCTCCTCGAACCGGAGAAGCTTCTCCATCCACCTCCTCAGGAGCTCTGGAGGCTCCAGGGAGATGAGGAACCTCTCTCCAACCTCTCCCCAACCTCTCTCCAACTATTCTCCAACCTCTCCCCACCCTCTCCCCAACCTCTCTCCAACTATTCTCCAACCTCTCCCCAACCTCTCTCCAACCTCTCTCCAACCTCTCCCCAACCTCTCTCCAACCTCTCTCCAACTTCTTCCCAACCTTTCTCCAACCTCTCTCCAACCTCTCCCCAACCTCTCTCCAACTATTCTCCAACCTCTCTCCAACCTCTCCCCACCCTCTCCCCAACCTCTCTCCAACTATTCCCCAACCTCTTCCCACCCTCTCTCCAACTATTCTCCAACCTCTTCCCAACCTCTCCCCAACCTCTCCCCAACCTCTTTCCAACCTCTCCCCAACTTCTCTCCAATGAATCTCCAACCTCTTCCCAACCTCTTCCCAACCTCTCCCCAACCTCTTTCCAACCATTTTCCAACCTCTCCCCAACCTCTCTCCAACTATTCTCCAACCTCTCTCCATCCTCTCTCCAGCCTCTCTCCAACTTCTCCCCAACCTCTCTCCCTGACCTCTCTCCAACCTCTTCCCAACCTCTCTCCAACCTCTCCCCAACCTCTTCCCAACTTCTCCCCAACCTCTCTCCAACCTCTTCCCAACCTCTTCCCAACCCCTCCCCAACCTCTCTCCAAACTGTCCCCAACTTCTCCCCAACCTCTCCCCAACCTCTCTCCAACCTCTCCCCAACCTCTTTCCAACCTCTCTCCAACCTCCTTCCAACCTCTTCCCAACCTCTCCCCAACCTCTCTCCAACCTCTTCCCAACCTCTTTCCAACCTCTCCCCAACCTCTTCCCATCCTCTCTCCAACCTCTCTCCAACCTCTCCCCAACCTCTCTCCAGCATCTTTTGCTGGTTCGTCTCCTCCTTCTTCCTCCTCCTCCTCCTCCTGGTCTCGGTCTCCATAGCAACAAGCATCCCGGCCCAACGTAGTCACCGGGCAACCTGCTCCGGGGCATCTTCTCCACCAGCAGCAGATCCATGCAAACCTAATTAAGCCTCTCAGGGGCCGCTTGATCTAATTAGCCGAGCGCTAATGGCCAAACGAGCCGATCTCCGGGTTGGGTCGTGGGAGACGCTGTGTTCTTAACGATGATTCCACCATCTCTGCTCTCGCTGATTTATCTCCTTCCCCCTCGTTTCTCCTTCCTCGTTATCTCTCTCCAAACGAAGCCGTCAGGAGGAAGGAGAACGGTTGGTACGACGAGGAGCACCCCCTGGTCTTCCTCTTCTTGGGATCTTCTGGAATCGGTGAGGACGGTCGGAGGTGTTTTAGGACGTCTCGGCCTCGGGAATGGGCCTCGTGGATTGGGTTGGAGGCTTCTGGAGAGGACCTGGTGGTCCCCGAAGGGCTGGAGAAGGCCCAAGAGGGAAATGGTGGAACCTTGGGGTGGGTTTGGGGCCCGGAAGCAGGTCCAGATCCACCTCCTCGGGTGGGGGCAACAGGCCTTGGGGTCATGGAATGGTCCAGATCCCGCTCGAGATCTTCCAGTCATGGATCCAGATCCCTCTGTAGGTCGTCTTGACCTCCAGCCATGGACCAGATCCCTCTCTAGATCTTCCAGCCATGGATCCAGGTCCCTCTCTCTAGCTCTTCTTGACCTCCAACCATGGATCCAGGTCCCTCTCTAGATCCGTGAAGGCCAAGAACATCTCCAGGGACAGAGATGAACCTGCTCGAACGTCTTTTCTCTCTTTTTTTTTTTTTTTTTTTTGGACCAGGAAAGACGGAACTGGCCAAGCAGACGGCCAAGTACCTCCACAAGGACATCAAGAAGGTGACTCCTCTTCCCTCTTCTTCTCTCCAGCCTCTCGGGGGTGGGATCGATGGCCTCGTGGTCTCCTCCATCCATCCATCCATCCATCCATCCATCCATCCATCCATCCATCCATCCATCCATCCATCCATCCATCCATCCATCCATCCATCCGAGTTCCTCAAGCTCCTCCAGGTCAACCCGAGGCCACCAAACCCTCTACCTCCCAACGTTTCTCCTCAAGATCTCACCTCAATCTCCCCTCTGGAAGCTCCAAACGGTTCCTCTCGTCCCATCCCTGCTCTTCTGATCCAGAAGAAGCTTCTCTAGAGCCCCTTTCCCTGCTCCAAGGTCTCCCTGGAGGCTTCTCCTCTCCAGGGTGAACCACCCCCAGCTCTCCAGGAGGTCCTCCAGGAGCTTCTCCAACCCTTGGAGCATCTTTTCCTTCGTGGAATAACCTTTGGAGGTGGATGAGGCCTCTCCAGAGCCTCCACCCCTGTGCTCCTGAAGGACACATCAAGCCCTTGAGGCTCCATCCTCATGGTGGCTCCATCCTCATGGTGGCTCCATCCTCATGGTGGCTTCTTCTCTCTCCTCTCAGGGTTTCATCCGGATGGACATGTCGGAGTTCCAGGAGCGGCACGAGGTGGGTCCAGGGAGGAGAACCTGGTTGAGATGCCTTCACGATCATGGAATGGGTCGGGTTGGACCTCAAAGCTCCATCCGGCCTGGTCTTGACCATCTCCCCCCTGGATCTGGTTGCTTGGAGCTACCTGGAGATGTTCCAGGATGGGTTGGAGCTACCTGGAGATGCTCTAGGATGGATTGGATGGAGCTTGGAGTTACCTGGAGATGTTCCAGGATGGGTTGGAGCTACCTGGAGATGTTCCGGGATGGGTTGGAGCTACCTGGAGATACTCTAGGATGGGTTGGAGCTACCTGGAGATGTTCTAGGAAGGGTTGGATGGAGCTTGGAGCTACCAGGAGATGTTCCAGGATGGGTTGGAGCTACCTGGAGATGCTCTAGGATGGGTTGGAGCTACCTGGAGATGTTCTAGGATGGGTTGGATGGAGCTTGGAGCTACCTGGAGATGTTCTAGGAAGGGTTGGATGGAGCTTGGAGCTACCTGGAGATGTTCTAGGAAGGGTTGGATGGAGCTTGGAGCTACCTGGAGATGTTCCAGGATGGGTTGGAGCTACCTGGAGATGCTCTAGGATGGGTTGGAGCTACCTGGAGATGTTGTAGGAAGGGTTGGATGGAGCTTGGAGCTACCTGGAGATGCTCTAGGATGGGTTGGAGCTACCTGGAGATGTTGTAGGAAGGGTTGGATGGAGCTTGGAGCTACCTGGAGATGTTCCAGGATGGGTTGGAGCTACCTGGAGATGTTCCGGGATGGGTTGGAGCTACCTGGAGATGTTCTAGGAAGGGTTTAATGGAGCTTGGAGCTACCTGGAGATGTTCTAGGATGGGTTGGATGGAGCTTGGAGCTACCTGGAGATGTTCCAGGATGGGTTTGAGCTACCAGGAGATGTTCAGGGATGGGTTGGATGGACCTTGGAGCAACTTGGCTCATCTCGGACGTGTCCTGCTGCTCCCTCCTAGGTGGCCAAGTTCATCGGGTCCCCCCCGGGCTACGTGGGCCACGAGGAGGGGGGTCAGCTGACCAGCAAGCTGAAGCAGTGCCCCAACGCCGTGGTCCTCTTCGACGAGGTGGACAAGGCCCACCCCGACGTCCTCACCATCATGCTCCAGCTCTTCGATGAGGTGAGGACCTGGATCCATGGTTGGAGGTGGGGGGGGAGGAGCTAGGGAGGGACCTGGGTCCATGGACTGGAGGGTGGAAGGTTCTAGGGAGGGATCTGGATCCATGGCTGGAGGAGTTAGAGAAGGATCTGGATCCATCGGTGGAGGGTGAGGAGGAGCTAGAGAGGGATCTGGATCCATGGCCCAGCTCCGAGTGGTCCTAGTCTAACTCCAAGTGGTCCTAGTCCAGCTCCGAGTGGTCCTAGTCCAGCTCTGAGTGGTCCTAGTCCAGTTCTGAGTGGTCCTAGTCTAACTCCGAGTGGTCCTAGTCCAGCCCTGAGTGGTCCTAGTCCAGCTCCGAGTGGTCCTAGTCCAGTTCTGAGTGGTCCTAGTCCAGCTCCGAGTGGTCCTAGTCCAGCTCTGAGTGGTCCTAGTCCAGTTCTGAGTGGTCCTAGTCTAACTCTGAGTGGTCCTAGTCCAGCTCCTAGTGGTCCTAGTCCAGTTCTGAGTGGTCCTAGTCTAACTCCGAGTGGTCCTAGTCCAGCTCCGAGTGGTCCTAGTCCAGCTCTGAGTGGTCCTAGTCCAGTTCTGAGTGGTCCTAGTCTAACTCCGAGTGATCCTAGTCCAGCTCTGAGTGGTCCTAGTCCAGCTCCGAGTGGTCCTAGTCCAGCTCCGAGTGGTCCTAGTCCAGCTCCGAGTGGCCCTAGTCCAGCTCCGAGTGGTCCTAGTCCAGCTCTGAGTGGTCCTAGCCCAGCTCCGAGTGGCCCTAGTCCAGCTCCGAGTGGTCCTAGTCCAGCTCCGAGTGGCCCTAGTCCAGCTCCGAGTGGTCCTAGTCCAGCTCTGAGTGGTCCTAGCCCAGCTCCGAGTGGCCCTAGTCCAGCTCCGAGTGGTCCTAGTCCAGCTCTGAGTGGTCCTAGTCCAGATCTTAGCCCAAGTCCAAGCCCAGATCCATGGCTGGAGGAGCAGGAGGAGCTAGAGAGGGACCTGGATCCATGGCTGGAAGATCTAGAGAAGGATCTGGATCCATGGCTGGAGGGTGAGGAGCATCTAGAGATGGATCTGGATCCACGGCCCTTCTCTCCTGGTGGGACAGGGTCGTCTGACGGACGGCAAGGGGAAGACCATCGACTGCCGAGACGCCATCTTCATCATGACCTCCAACGTGGGCAGCGAGGAGATCGCCCAGCATGCCCTGCAGCTCCGCCAGGAGGCCCTGGACCTCGCCAAGAAGAGGCTGGCGGACAACTTAGGTACCTCCCACCCCTTCCCCACCCTCTCGGGTGGTCTTCAGACCCTCTTGAGAAGTTCCCGTCCCCAACGTTCTCCATCCTGGGTCAACTCCATCCCTCTCTAGAACCTCCTGACCTCCAGCCATGGATCCAGATCCCTCTCTAGATCTTCCAACCATGGATCCAGGTCCCTCTGTAGGTCCTCTTGACCTCCAGCCATGGATCCAGATCCCTCTCGAGCTCCTCCTGCACCTTCTCAGGTGGCTTTTCTCCTCCCTGTCCCTCCTTCCTCACCCACCCCCTTGTCCTCTTGGCTTTCCAGACGATGTCCAAGCGAGTGAGAAGATCACCATCTCCAAGCAGTTCAAGGAGAAGGTCATCCGGCCCATCCTGAAGGTATCAGGGTCTCTTCGTTCACTCTCGGTCCCATCCCAGACCCCAAATCCACCTGGAGGTCCCATCCCAGACCCTAAATCCACCTGGACGTCCCATCCCAGACCCCACATCCACCTGGAGGTCCCATCCCAGACCCCACATCCACCTGGAGGTCCCATCCCAGACCCCAAATCCACCTGGAGGTCCCATCCCACACCCCACATCCACCTGGAGGTCCCATCCCAGACCCTAAATCCACCTGGAGGTCCCATCCCAGACCCAAAAGCCACCTGGAGGTCCCATCCCACACCCCAAATCCACCTGGAGGTCCCATCCCAGACCTTTGAACCACCTGGAGGTCCCATCCCACACCCCAAATCCACCTGGAGGTCCCATCCCAGACCCCAAATCCACCTGGAGGTCCCATCCCACACCCCACATCCACCTGGAGGTCCCATCCCAGACCCTAAATCCACCTGGAGGTCCCATCCCAGACCCAAAAGCCACCTGGAGGTCCCATCCCACACCCCAAATCCACCTGGAGGTCCCATCCCAGACCTTTGAACCACCTGGAGGTCCCATCCCAGACCCCAAATCCACCTGGAGGTCCCATCCCACACCCCAAATCCACCTGGAGGTCCCATCCCAGACCCTGAAACACCTGGAGGTCCCATCCCAGACCCCACATCCACCTGGAGGTCCCATCCCAGACCTTTGAACCACCTGGAGGTCCCATCCCAGACCCTTCATGCACCTGGAGGTCCCATCCCAGACCCTTCATGCACCTGGAGGTCCCATCCCACACCCCAAATCCACCTGGAGGTCCCATCCCAGACCCTTCATCCACCTGGAGGTCCCATCCCACACCCCAAATCCACCTGGAGGTCCCATCCCAGACCTTTGAACCACCTGGAGGTCCCATCCCAGACCCTTCATCCACCTGGAGGTCCCATCCCAGACCCCAAATCCACCTGGAGGTCCCATCCCAGACCCTTCATCCACCTGGAGGTCCCATCCCACACCCCAAATCCACCTGGAGGTCCCATCCCAGACCTTTGAACCACCTGGAGGTCCCATCCCACACCCCAAATCCACCTGGAGGTCCCATCCCAGACCCCAAATCCACCTGGAGGTCCCATCCCAGACCTTTGAACCACCTGGAGGTCCCATCCCACACCCCAAATCCACCTGGAGGTCCCATCCCACACCCCACATCCACCTGGAGGTCCCATCCCAGACCTTTGAACCACCTGGAGGTCCCATCCAGACCCTGAAACACCTGGAGGTCCCATCCCAGACCCCAAATCCACCTGGAGGTCCCATCCCAGACCCTGAAACACCTGGAGGTCCCATCCCACACCCCAAATCCACCTGGAGGTCCCATCCCACACCCCAAATCCACCTGGAGGTCCCATCCCAGACCCCAAATCCACCTGGAGGTCCCATCCCAGACCCTGAAACACCTGGAGGTCCCATCCCAGACCCTGAAACACCTGGAGGTCCCATCCCAGACCCTTCATCCACCTGGAGGTCCCATCCCAGACCTTTGAACCACCTGGAGGTCCCATCCCAGGCCCCAAATCCACCTGGAGGTCCAATCCCAGGATGGTTTGGCGTTGAGTTCCTGGTCTCTTGATCTTCTGGAGGTGGATTTGCCGCCCGAAGAGCTTCTCCACCTCCTCCCATTGTCTTCTCCTCAGGCTCATTTCCGTCGGGACGAGTTCCTGGGTCGGATCAACGAGATCGTCTACTTCCTCCCTTTCTGCCACTCGGAGCTTCTCCAGTTGGTCCAGAAGGAGCTGAAGTTCTGGGCCAAGAAGGTAAAACCTTGATGAAGCTCTGAGATCACTTCCCAAGACCTGGTTGGGGCCTCCAGACCTCCAGGTTCTCTCGGAGCTCCTCACCTCCCTCTGGATTGTCCCAGATCCTGATGGAATGAGGTGGTCGGAGGTTCTGGAAGAAGATCTTCTGGGTCTTCTCCTCCCACTAGGCCAAGACGAGGCACAACATCACGTTGCTGTGGGACCGGGAGGTGATGGACGTCCTGGCCGATGGTTACAACCTCCACTACGGAGCCAGATCCATCAAACACGAGGTAGACACCTCCTGACTCCACCTGGAGAAGGTCTGGGATGGGATCACCAAGTGGAGATCTGGGATGGGACCTCCAGGTGGATGAAGGGTCTGGGATGGGACCTCCAGGTGGTTCAAAGGTCTGGGATGGGACCTCCAGGTGGATTTGGGGTCTGGGATGGGACCTTCAGGTGGATTTAGGGTCTGGGATGGGACCTCCAGGTGGATTTGGGGTCTGGGATGGGACCTCCAGGTGGATTTGGGGTCTGGGATGGGACCTTCAGGTGGATTTAGGGTCTGGGATGGGACCTCCAGGTGGATTTGGGGCCTGGGATGGGACCTCCAGGTGGATTTGGGGTCTGGGATGGGACCTCCAGGTGGATTTGGGGCGTGGGATGGGACCTCCAGGTGGATTTGGGGCCTGGGATGGGACCTCCAGGTGGATTTGGGGTCTGGGATGGGACCTCCAGGTGGATTTGGGGTGTGGGATGGGACCTCCAGGTGGATTTAGGGTCTGGGATGGGACCTCCAGGTGGATGAAGGGTCTGGGATGGGACCTCCAGGTAGATGAAGGGTCTGGGATGGTTCCTCCAGGTGGAACGTCGGGTGGTCAACCAGTTGGCCGCCGCCTACGAGCAGGACCTGCTGCCTCGAGGCTGCACCTTGAGGATCGCGGTGGAGGACTCGGACAAGCAGCTGCTGAAATCCGAGGGGGACGACACCTCTGGCCTCTCCGGGAAGTCCAAGACCCCAACCCTGAGGCTGGAGATCGTGGAGAAGGACAGCAAAGGCCGCAAGTTGGACATCCAGGCCCCTCTCAACCCCGAGAACATCTCCTACTTCTTGTAGGAACCTCCGACTGAACTTCTCCAGGAGGAGGAGGAGTTGGAGTAGGAAGAGGAGTAGGAGGTGGAGGAGGAGGAGGAGGAAGAGAAGGAGGTGGAGGAAGAGGTGGAGAAGAAGCCACCACGAGCGAGCGGAGCTTCCATTTTCCTCGGAAGGAGTTGGAGCTTCTCCTGGATGAACCTCAAGGACATGGAGCTTGGGCTTTGGGTGGTGGGAACGTGGAGGTGGAGGTGGAGGATCTGGATGAGCTTCTTCGGGAGGTGGTGGAGCTTGGAATGGAGCCGTGTGGCCTCCAGGATGTCCTCTCCGGTGGGATTTAGGCTTCTTGGAGTGAAGATCTTGAGGGTTGGACGACACTTGGAGAAGGTCCCAGCGTGGACCAGCTTGGGGTGAGGTCCCACCGAGCCCTTGGACTCTGTGTTGTCTCAATTTCTCGTTATTTATTCCAATAAACGGCACTTCCGACCCTCACCTTGTCCCGGGAAGGACCATCAGGGGCTCTGAGCTCCGTCCAACGTGGCCTTCAAACCCCTCCAGGGATGGAGAAGCCACCACTGCTCTGGGAAACCTCTTCCAGGGTCTCCAGACCTTCTCGGGAGAAGGTTTCTCCTCAAGATCTCACCTCAATCTCCCTTCTGGAAGCTCCAAGCGGTTCCTCATGTCCCATCCCTGCTCTCCTGATCCAGAAGAAGCTTCCCTGGAGGCCCTTTCCCTGCTGGAAGCTTCTCAAGGTCTCCCTGGAGGCTTCTCCTCACCAGGATGAACCAACCCAACTCTCCAGGAGGTTCTCCAGGAGCTTCTCCAACCCTCACAGCATCTCCGGGGCCTCCTCCGGCCTCGGTCCAGCAGCTCCGTGTCCTCCTTGAGGGACCCAGAGCTGGACACGGGATCCATTGGATCATGGAGCCTCCTTCTCCTCCGTCCTGGTTGTTCAGCTCAGGGGTTGGACCCAGCACTGGGCTTGGTTGAACCTCATGAGGTTCCTCAGGAAGAGTCGGGAACGAAAGAGAGAAGGAAATGGATGAGGATGAGGATGAAGAAGAGGGGATGAGGATGGAGAAGAGGGGATGAGGAGGAAGAAGAGGGGATGAGGAGGAAGAAGAGGGGATAGGGATGAAGAAGAAGGTATTGGGAGGAAGAAGAGGGCATGAGGATGAAGAAGAGAGGATGAGGAGGAAGAAGAGGGGATGAGGAGGAAGAAGAGGGGATGAGGATGAAGAAGGGGGATCAGGATGAGGAAGGTGGGATGAAGATGAGGAAGGTGGGATGAAGATGAGGAAGGTTGATCAGGATGAGGAATGAGGGATCAGGATGAATGGGAATGAGGGATCAGGATGAAGAAGGATGAAGATGAGGAAGGTGGGATCGGGATGAAGGAGGTTGAAGATGAGGAAGGTGGGATCAGGACGGGTGGGAATGAGGGATCGGGATGAAGAAGGGAGGATGAAGATGAGGAAGGAGAATCAGGCTGAGGAAGGTGGGATCAGGATGGATGAGAATGAGGGATCAGGATGGATGAGAATGAGGGGTCAGGATGAGGAAGGGAGGATGAAGATGAGGAAGGTTGATAAGGATGAAGGAGGTGGGATGAGGATGAGGAAGGTGGGGTGAGGATGAGGAAGGTGGGATGAAGATGAGGAAGAGGGATGAGGAAGGGAATGAGGGATCAGGATGGGAACTGGGGATGAGGATGGATGGGAATGAGGGATCAGGATGAGGAAAGTGGGATGAGGATGAAGAAGGTGGGATGAAGATGAGGAAGGTTGATCAGGATGGGGAAGGTGGGATCAGGATGGATGGTAATGAGGGGTCAGGATGAGGAAGGTGGGATGAAGATGAGGATGGGTGGGAACTGGGGATCAGGATGAGGAAGGTGGGATGAAGATGAGGAAGTGGGATCAGGATGGGAATTGGGGATCAGGATGGGTGGGAATGAGGGGTGAGGATGAGGAAGGTGGGACCAGGATGGATGGGAAAGAGGGATCAGGATGAAGAATGGAGCATGAAGGTGAGGGAGAGGGATCAGGATGGGTGGGAAGGGGGGATCAGGATGAAGAAGGGAGGATGAGGATGAGGAAGGTGCGATCAGGATGGGTGGAAATGGGGAATCAGGATGAAGAAGTGGGATGAGGAATCAGGACGACGAAGGTGGGATCGGGATGGGAACTGGGGATCAGGATGGATGGGAATAAGGGATCAGGATGAGGAAGGTGGGATGAAGATGAGGAAGAGGGATCAGGATGGGAACTGGGGATCAGGATGGGTGGGAAGGGGGGACCAGGATGAAGAAGGGAGGATGAGGATGAGGATGAGGAAGGGGGATCAGGATGGGTGGGAGCTGGAGATCAGGATGAGTGGGAATGAGGGATCAGGATGAGGAAGGTGGGATGAAGATGAGGAAGGTCGATCAGGATGAGGAAGGTGGGATCAGGATTGATGGGAATGAGGGATCAGGATGAGGAAGGGAGGATGAAGATGAGGAAGGTGGGATTGGGATGAGTGGGAATGAGGGGTGAGGATGAGGAATGAGGGATCAGGATGGGTGAGAATGAGGGATGAGGATGAAGAAGGATGAAGATGAGGAAGGGGAGATCAGGATGAGGAACTGGGGATCAGGATGAGTGGGAAGCGGGGATGAGGATGAAGAAGGGGGAATGGAGATGAAGGGGGATGAAGATGGGGAAGGTGAGATCAGGCTAGATGGGAACTGAAGATGAGGATGAAGAAGGGAGGATGAGGACGAGGAAGGGGGGATTGGGATGGGAACTGGGATTCAGGATGGGTGGGAATGAGGGGGGAGGATGAGGAAGGTGGGATCGGGATGGGTGGGAATGAGGGATCAGATGGATGGGAATGAGGGATCAGGATGAAGAAGGTGGGATGAAGATGAGGAAGGGGAATCAGGATGGGAACTGGGGATCAGGATGGGATGGAGATGGAGAAGGAGGATGAGGAAGGTGGGATCAAGATGGATGGGAAAGAGGCATCAGGATGAGGAAGGTGAGATGAAGATGAGGAAGGGGAGATCATTATGGGAATTGGGCATCAGGATGGGAACTGGGGATCAGGATGAGTGGGAAGGGGGAACAGGATGAGGAAGGGGAGATGAAGATGAGGAAGGTGGGATCAGGATGAGGAAGGTGGGATCGGGATGGATGGGAATGAGGGATCAGGATGAAGAAGGTGGGATGAAGATGAGGAAAGGGAATCAGGATGAAGAAGGTGGGATCAGGATGGGTGGGAAGGGGGGATGAGGAGGTGACAAAGGGGTCCCCAGAGTGGGGTCACATGGAACCTCTGCTGATCCAGAGGGGCCTGGAAAGACATGGACACAGGGATGGGGGTCCCTGTCCCCAAGAATAGAGGGATTGAGGGTCCCTGTCCCCAAGGATGCAGAGATGGGGGGTCCCTGTCCCCAAAGATGAGGAGTTGGGGTCCCTGTCCCCAAGGATGCAGAGATGGGTGTGTCCCTGTCCCCAAGGATGAGGAGTTGGGGTCCCTGTCCCCCAAGGATGGAGATATAGGGGTGTCCCTGTCCCCAAGGATACAGAGATTGGGGGTCCCTGTCCCCAAGGATACAGAGATGGGGGGTCCCTGTCCCCAAAGATGAGGAGTTGGGGTCCCTGTCCCCAAGGATGAGGAGTTGGTGTCCCTATCCCCAAAGATACAGATATGGGGGGTCCCTGTCCCCAAAGATGGAGAGATAGGGGGTCCCTGTCCCCAAGGATGCAGAGATGAGGGGTCCCTGTCCCCAAAGATGAGGAGTTAGGGGTCTGTGTCCCCAAGGATGCAGAGATGGGGGGGGGGTCCCTGTCCCCAGGGACTCAGAGATGGGGATCCCTGTCCCCAAGGATGAAGAGATAGGGTGTCCCTGTCCCCAAGGATGCAGAGATGGGGGTCCCTGTCCCCAAGGATGCAGAGATGGGGGGTCCCTGTCCCCAAAGATGAGGAGTTGGGGTCCCTGTCCCCAAGGATGGAGATATAGGGGTGTCCCTGTCCCCAAGGATACAGAGATTGGGGATCCCTGTCCCCAAAGATGAGGAGTTGGGGTCCCTGTCCCCAAGGATGCAGAGATGAGGGGTCCCTGTCCCCAAAGATGAGGAGTTGGGGGTCTGTGTCCCCAAGGATGCAGAGATGGGGGGGGGGGGTCCCTGTCCCCAGGGACTCAGAGATGGGGGGTCCCTGTCCCCAGGGACTCAGAGATGGGGGTCCCTGTCCCCAAGGATACAGAAATTGGGGGTCCCTGTCCCCAAAGATGAGGAGCTGGGGGGGTCCCTGTCCCCAAGAATAGAAGGATGGGGGGGGGGGGGGGGGGGGGGGGTCCCTGTCCCCAAGTATATAGAGGGATTGAGGTCCCTGTCCCCAAAAGATATAGGGATGGGGGTCCCTATCCCCAAAGATGAGGAGTTGGGGGGGGGGGGGGGTCCCTGTCCCCAAGGATACAGGTTCTCCAGGTCTCCCCCTCCCCCCTCCCCCCCCCCCCCCCCCCTTCCCCCACTCCCCCCCCCCCCCCCCCCCCCCTTCCCCTTCCCCAGCAGCAGCAGCTCCTCGCGTGGCAGCTTGAGGCCCTAATTAGTTTAGAGGGAAGGGCTTAATTGAATTAAGGCTTTTTTTTTTCTCACAAGTCCAGCAGGCGGGGCCCCTGCTCCTGCCCCTTATTCGATTAACCGCCTGAGACCCACACCCCCCCCTAACCCCCCCCAAAAATCACCCCCTGGCTCTTGGGGAGGGGTGAAGGGGGGGGGGGGGACCCAGAGCCCCATAGAGGGGAACTGGAGGGACTGGGGGAATGGGGGAAATAAGGGGACTGGGAGGACTGGGGGATCTGGGGGGAATGGGGAACTAGAGGTTACTGGGGAGACTGGGGGAATGGGGGTGACTGGGGAGACTAGGGGAATAGGGAGACTGGGGGGACTTGGAGAACTGGGGGGACTGCAGGGAGTGGGGGGACTTGGAGGACTGGGGGAACTGGGTAGACTGGAGGGACTAGGGGGACTGGGGGAACTGGGGGGACTGGGGGGATAGGGGGACTGGGGGAACTGGGGGGAATAGGGGGGGACTTGGGGGAATGGGGGTGACTGGGGGGAATAGGGGGTACTGGGGGAACTGGGGGAATAGGGGGACTGGAGGAACTGGGGGAATGAGGGAGACTGGGGGGACTAGGGGGACTTAAGGGACTTGGGGGAACTGGGGGGTCTTGGGAGACTGGGGGGACTGGGGAGACTGGGGGGACTTGAGGGACTGGGGGGGACTGGGGGAATTGGGGGAACTGGGAGGACTGGGGGAATTGGGGGAACTGGAGGGACTGGGGGAATTGGGGGAATTAGGGGACTGGGGGGACTTGGGGGACTGGGGGAATAGGGAGACTGGGGGGACTGGGGGAACGGGGGGGGCTGGAGAGAATAGGGAGACTGGGGGAACTGGGGGGACTGGGGGAATTGCAGGGGATTGGGGGAACTAGGGGGACTGGGGGGACTGGGGGGACTGGGGGGAATAGGGAGACTGGGGGGGACTGGGGGAATGGGGGGACTGGGGGGGAATAGGGGGACTTGGGGGACTGGGAGGACTGGGGAACTTGAGGAACTGAGGAGACTGGGGGACTGGGGAATAGGGAGACTGGGGGAACTGGAGGGACTTGGGGGACTGGGGAAATGGGGGGACTGGGGGAACAGGAGGGAGTGGTGGGAATAGGGGGACTTGGGGGGACTAGGTGGACTGGGGGAACCAGGGGGACTGGGGGGGACTGGGGGGAATAGGGGGACTTGGGGGAACTGGGGGGACTGGGGCGACTGGGGGGAATAGGGGAACTGGGGGGGACTGGGGGGACTTGGGAGACTGGGGGGAATAGGGGGACTGGAGGAACTGGGGGGACTTGGAGGACTGGGGGAACTGGGATAACTGGGGTGACAGGGGGGACTGGGAGAACTGGGAAGACTGGGGGGACTGAGGGGAACTAGGGGAACTGGTGGAACTGAGTGGGACTGGGAGGACTGGGGTTACTGGGGGGACTGGGGAGACTGGGGGAATGGGGGTGGCTGGGGAGACTGGGGGAATAAGGGGACTGGGGTGGACTGGGAGGACTGGGGGGACTGGGATGACTGGGAGGACTGGGGTGACTGGGAGGACTAGGTGGACTGGGGGAACTAGGGGGACTGAGAGGACTGGAGGAACTGGAGGGACTAGGGGGGTACTGGGGGAACTGGGGGGACTGGAGAAACTGGGGGACTAGGAGGACTGAGGGACTGGGGGGACTTCGGGGACTGGGGGAACTGGAGGGAGTGGGGGGAGAATGGGTGACTGGGTAGACTGGGGGGACTTCGGGGAATGGGGGAACTGGGGGAACTGGAGGGACTGGGTTGACTGGGGGAACTGGGCGGACTGGGGGGACTAGGTAGACTAGGGGAACTAGGGGGACTGGGAGGACTAGGGGAACTTGGGGAACTGGGGAGACTGGGAGGACTGGGTTGACTGGGGGGACTGGGTTGACTGGGGGAACTGTGGAACTGTGGGAATGGGGCTACTGGGGGGACTTGGGGGCGCTGGAAGGACTCGGGGGACTGGAGGCAGGATCCAACCTCCCCTAAGCTGTGAGGCTGGAGATGGGGATGGAGATGGGATGGGGATGGAGACAGAGATGGAGACAGAGATGGAGACAGAGATGGAGGTAGAGGTAGAGGTAGAGATGGAGGTAGAGGTAGAAATGGAGGTAGAGGTAGAGCTATAGAGATGGAGGTAGAGATGGAGATGGAGGTAGAGATGGAGAGAGAGGTAGGGATAGAGATGGAGATGGAGATAGGGATAGAGATGGAGATAGGGATAGAGACGGAGGTAGAGATGAGATAGAGAGATAGAGATAGAGATAGAGATAGATAGATAGAGATAGAGACAGAGGTAGAGACAGAGGTAGAGACAGAGGTAGAGATAGAGATAGATAGAGAGGTAGAGGTAGGGATAGGGATAGAGATGGAGATGGAGATAGAGATGGAGATAGAGATGGAGATAGAGATGGAGATGGAGGTAGAGGTAGAGATGGAGATGGAGATGGAGATGGAGGTAGAGATGGAGATAGAGATAGAGGTAGAGATAGAGGTAGAGATAGAGGTAGAGATAGAGGTAGAGATAGAGGTAGAGATAGAGATAGAGATAGAGATAGAGATAGAGATAGAGGTAGAGATAGAGGTAGAGATAGAGGTAGAGATAGAGGTAGAGATAGAGATGATAGAGATAGTGGTAGAGGTAGAGGAGAAGTAGAGATAGAGGTAGATATAGGGATCGAGGTAGCGATAGAGGTAGAGATAGAGATAGAAGTAGAGGTAGAGATAGAGATAGAGATAGAGTTAGAGGAAGAGGTAGAGATAGGGATTGAGGTAGAGATAGAAGTAGAGATAGAGATAGAGGAAGAGGAAGAGGTAGAGATAGAAGTAGAGGTAGAGATAGAGAGAGCTAGAGATAGTGGAAGAGGTAGAGATAGAGGTAGAGATAGAGGTAGAGATAGAGGTAGAGATAGAGGTAGAGATAGAAGTAGAGATAGAAGTAGAGATAGAGATAGAGAGATAGTGGTAGAGATAGAGATAGAGGAAGAGATAGAGGTAGAGATAGGGATAGAGATAGAGGAACAGGTAGAGATAGAGGTAGAGATAGGGATAGAGGTAGAGGCAGCGATAGAGGTAGCGATAGAAGTAGAGATAGAGATAGAGACAGAGATAGAGACAGAGACAGAGATGAGGATGAGAAGGAAGAAAGGCTGGAAGGAGAGGACGGGATGGGGAGATGAGAGGAGAGAGGAGGACACTCCTCATCCCACCAAGGGTTAACGCGTCTCCCCGCCCCCCCGGGGGACCTTATTACCATGCGGAGCCCACTCCCTCCCTCCACCCCCCCCCCCACTCCCCCCCCCCCCTCCTTCCCCGCCCCGTCCAGGTCTCCCTATATCGGGCGAGCGGCTACCGGCGGCGGCTTTTAGTGGCCATGGACTACTCGTACCTCAACTCGTACGAGTCGTGCGTGGCGGCCGTGGAGGCCTCGGCTTACGAGTTCGGGGGCTGCGGGGGCCAAGGTGGGGGGTCCTTCCAGTACGGGCCAGGCCGGGGGGGGTTCCCCGCGGGACCCCCCTGCGCCCCACTCGCTCCCAGCTGCGCCCTCGGAGCCCTCCGGGACCACCAGCCCGCGCCCTATGCTGCAGGTAATGCACCCCAACCCGCTCACCTGGGCTCACCTGGGCTCACCTGGGCACACCTGGGCTCACCTGAGCTCACCTGGGATGATCTGGCATCACTGGGGTTCAAGGGGATTGAATGGGGGAGTGAGGATAAAGGGGATGCTGAGGGATAATGGGGATGCTCAGTGGTACCCGGGGATATAGGGGGTGATGAGGGGTAAAGGGGGTGATGAGGGGTAAAGGGGGTGATGAGGGTAAAGGGGGTGATGAGGGATAATGGGGATGATGAGGGATATAGGGGGTGATGAGGGATATAGGGGGTGATGAGGGATATAGGGGTGATGAGGGATAATGGGGATGATGAGGGATATAGGGGGTGATGAGGGGTAAAGGGGGTGATGAGGGATATAGGGGGTGATGAGGGATAATGGGGGTGATGAGGGGTAAAGGGGGTGATGAGGGGTAAAGGGGGTGATGAGGGATATAGGGGGTGATGAGGGGTAAAGGGGGTGATGAGGGATATTGGGGATGATGAGGGATATTGGGGATGATGAGGGATATAGGGGATGATGAGGGTAAAGGGGGTGATGAGGGATATAGGGGGTGATGAGGGATAATGGGGATGATGAAGAATATAGGGGATGCTCAGGGGTAAAGAGGATGATGAAGGATATTGGGGATGATGAAGAATACAGGGGATGATGAGGGGTAAAGGGGGTGATGAGGGATAATGGGGATGATGAGGGATAATGGGGATGATGAGGGATATTGGGGATGATGAGGGGTAAAGGGGGTGATGAGGGATATTGGGGTGATGAGGGATAATGGGGATGATGAAGAATATAGGGGATGCTCAGGGGTAAAGAGGATGATGAAGGATATTGGGGATGATGAGTGATATCAGGGATGATGAGGGGTAAAGGGGATGATGAAGAATACAGGGGATGATGAGGGGTAAAGGGGGTGATGAGGGATAATGGGGATGATGAGGGATAATGGGGATGATGAGGGATATTGGGGATGATGAGGGATAATGGGGATGATGAGGGATATAGGGGGTGATGAGGGGTATAGGGGGTGATGAGGGATATAGGGGGTGATGAGGGATATAGGGGGTGATGAGGGTAGGGGGTGAAGGGGGTGATGAGGGATAATGGGGATGATGAAGAATATAGGGGATGCTCAGGGGTAAAGAGGATGATGAAGGATATTGGGGATGATGAAGAATACAGGGGATGATGAGGGGTAAAGGGGGTGATGAGGGGTAAAGGGGGTGATGAGGGGTAAAGGGGATGACGAGGGGTAAAGGGGGTGATGAGGGATAATGGGGATGATGAGGGGTAAAGGGGGTGATGAGGGATATAGGGGGTGATGAGGGATATAGGGGGTGATGAGGGATATAGGGGATGATGAGGGATATAGGGGATGATGAGGGATATAGGGGGTGATGAGGGGTAAAGGGGGTGATGAGGGGTAAAGGGGGTGATGAGGGATATAGGGGATGATGAGGGATATAGGGGGTGATGAGGGATAATGGGGGTGATGAGGGGTAAAGGGGGTGATGAGGGATATAGGGGGTGATGAGGGATATTGGGGATGATGAGGGATATTGGGGATGATGAGGGGTAAAGGGGGTGATGAGGGATAATGGGGATGATGAGGGATAATGGGGATGATGAGGGATATTGGGGATGATGAGGGGTAAAGGGGGTGATGAGGGATATTGGGGTGATGAGGGATAATGGGGATGATGAGGGATATAGGGGGTGATGAGGGGTAAAGGGGGTGATGAGGGATAAAGGGGGTGATGAGGGGTAAAGGGGGTGATGAGGGATATAGGGGGTGATGAGGGGTAAAGGGGGTGATGAGGGATATAGGGGGTGATGAGGGATATAGGGGGTGATGAGGGATATAGGGGGTGATGAGGGGTATAGGGGATGCTGAGGGATATAGGGGGTGATGAGGGATATAGGGGGTGATGAGGGGTAAAGGGGGTGATGAGGGATATTGGGGGTGATGAGGGATTTAGGGGGTGATGAGGGATAATGGGGATGCTGAGGGATATAGGGGGTGATGAGGGATATAGGGGGTGATGAGGGATAATGGGGATGATGAAGAATATAGGGGATACTCAGGGGTAAAGAGGATGATGAAGGATATTGGGGATGATGAAGAATACAGGGGATGATGAGGGGTAAAGGAGATGATGAGGGGTAAAGGAGGTGATGAGGGGTAAAGGGGGTGATGAGGGATATAGGGGGTGATGAGGGGTAAAGGGGGTGATGAGGGATATTGGGGGTGATGAGGGATTTAGGGGGTGATGAGGGATAATGGGGATGATGAGGGGTAAAGAGTATGATGAGGGATAATGGGGATGATGAGGGATAATGGGGATGATGAGGGATTTAGGGGGTGATGAGGGATATTGGGGATGATGAAGGATATAGGGGATGATGAGGGATATCTGGGATGATGAAGAATATAGAGGATGCTCAGGGGTAAAGGGGATGATGAGGGATATTGGGGATGTTCAGGCATATAGGGGATGATGAGTGATATCAGGGATGATGAGGGGTAAAGGGGATGATCAGGGGTAAAGGGGATGATGAGGGATATAGGGAATGCTCAGGGGTAAAGGGGATGATCAGGGTTATCAGGGATGATGAGGGATATTGGGGATGATGAAGAATATAGGGGATACTCAGGGGTAAAGGGGATGATCAGGCATATAGGGGATGATGAAGGATAATGGGGATGATGAGGGATATAGGGGATGCTCAGGGATATAGAGGATGATGAGGGATATTGGGGATGATGAGGGATATAGGGGATGCTCAGCGGTACCCAGGGATATAGGGGATGATGAGGGATATAGGGGATGATGAAGGATAGTGGGGATGATGAGGGATATCGGGGATATTGTTTGGTGCAACCGGTGGTACCTGAGAAAATCGGGGATGCTGAGGGATATAGAGGGTGATGAGGGATATAGGGGATGATGAGGGATATAGGGGATGCTGAGGGATATAGGGGATGCTGAGGGATACAGGGGATGCTGCGGGATATTAATTAATACGGATCACGGTTTTCTAAATTTTTATTTTTTTTTGTGTTTATGGGTTTTTTTTTTTAAAAAAAAAATATATAAATGCAGATAGATGTCTGTTTCTATACCCACAGGGGCGTATGTGGCTGCTCACGTATTATCATCTAGTTGCATTTTTTTTGTGTAGATATAAAAAAAAATTACGCGTAAAAGATAATTTGAGCTCTTGACAGTGTGTGATGCTACCTGCTCACTATTACTTTTTTTTTTAAATCTGGACTTTTAATCTTGAACTTTCTTTATCTTCCTCTGGTTCATGCTACGGAGGTAGAAACCACCTACAATAAATAATACGTGAACAGGGAAGGGGTTGATTCCCCTTCCCTGGAGGTGGTTTAAGGGATGGGTGGATGAGGTCTTGAGGGACTTGGGTCAGTGTTTGATGGGAATGGTTGGACTTGATGATCCAGTGGGTGTTTTCCAACCTGGCGGTTCTATGGTCCTACGATGAGGGATAATGGGGATGGTGAGGGATATAGGGGGTGATGAGGGATAATGGGGATGATGAGGGATATTGGGGATGATGAGGGATAATGGGGATGATGAAGAATATAGGGGATGCTTAGGGGTAAAGAGGATGATGAAGAATATAGGGGATGATGAGAGATATAGGGGATGATGAGGGGTAAAGGGAATGATCAGGGATATAGGGAATGATCAGTGATATAGGGAATGATGAGGGGTATAGAGGATGCTCAGGGATATAGGGGATGCTGAGAGACGCCGTTACCGGCACTTTCCCGACATCCCCGGTTCTCGTTACCATCAATTTTCGTTGTCACCGACTCTCGGTGCCACCACCTCCCTTGTCCCACCGGTTCCCGTTGCAACCGGTACCCGTTACCGACACTTTCCGACATCCCCGGTTCTCGTTACCGGCACTTTCCGACATCCCCGGTACCCGTTACCGACACTTTCCGACATCCCCGGTTCTCGTTACCGACACTTTCCGACATCCCCGGTACCCGTTACCGACAATTTTCGGTGTCACCGGAGCTCATTACCGACAACTTTTGTTGTCACCGGTTCCCGTTACCGACAATTTTCGTTGCCACTGGTTCTCGTTACCGACAATTTTCGTTGCCACCGACTCCCGGTGCTCATCGGGATTCGCTTCCCTCTGTTCCCTGTGCTCGGAACCATCGGGATTCGTTGCTCTTGGTTCCCGTTGACTTCGATTCTTGGCATCAACGATTCCCGATGTCCCCAAATCCTGGAACCTCCAATTCCCAGTGTCCCCAGTTCCCGGCATCAACGATTCCCAGTGTCCCCGATTCTTGATCCCCTCAATTCCCAGTGACTTCGCTTCTTGGCATCAACGACTCCCAATGTCCCCAAACCCTGGAACCTCCAATTCCCAATGTCCCCAGTTCCCAGTGTCCCCTATTCCCAGTGACTTCAATTCTTGGCATCAACGACTCCCAATGTCCCCAAATCCTTTACTCTCCAATTCCCAGTGTGCCCAGTTCTTGGCATCAACGATTCCCAGTGTCCCCGATTCTTGATCCCATCGATTCCTAGTGACTTCGATTCTTGGCATCAACGACTCCCAATGTCCCCAAACCCTGGAACCTCCAATTCCCAGTGTCCCCAGTTCCCAGTGTCCCCTATTCCCAGTGACTTCAATTCTTGGCATCAACGATTCCCAATGTCCCCAAATCCTTTACTCTCCAATTCCCAGTGTGCCCAGTTCTTGGCATCAACGATTCCCAGTGTCCCCGATTCTTGATCCCATTGATTCCCAGTGACTTCAATTCTTGGCATCAACGACTCCCAGTGTCCCCAAACCCTTGACTCCCCGATTCCCAGTGTCCCCAGTTCCTGGCATCAACGATTCCCAGTGTCCCCGATTCTTGATCCCATCGATTCCCAGTGACTTCGATTCTTGGTATCAACAACTCCCAATGTCCCCAAACCCTTGACCCCTCAATTCCCAGTGTCCCTAGTTCCCGGCATCAACGATTCCCAGTGCTCCCAATTCTTGATCCCCTCAATTCCCAGTGTCCCCAGTACTTGGACCCCTCGATTCCCAGTGACTTCAATTCTTGGACCCCTCGATTCCCCATGTCCCCAATTCCCGGTGTCCCCGATTCTTGGCATCAACGACTCCCAGTGTCCCCAAATCCTGGACTCCTCGATTTCCAGTGCCTCCAATTCCCTGCATCAATGATTCCCAGTGCCCTCGATCCCCGTTCCCCTCTCCCAGTTCCCCGTTCCCCCCTCCCAGTTCCCTGTTCTCTCCTCCCAGTTCCCCGTTCTCTCCTCCCAGTGCCTCCAACTCCCTCCATCCCTCCTCCCTCCATCCCTGTCTGCTCCATCCCTGGGTTCTCCATCCCTGCTCTCTCCATCCTGCCCACCTCAACCCTGTCTTGATCCATCCCTTGGCCCATGGATCCCTGCCTGATAGATCCCAGCTCATTCCAACCACGTCCAGTCCATCCTGCCTGCTCCAACCCTGCTCCCTCCATCCTGCCCAGTCCATCCCCGTCTGCTCCCTCCCTCCTCTCTCCATCCCTGCTCCTTTCTTCCTGCTCACCCTGCTCAGTCCATCCCTGTCTGCTCCATCCCTGCTCTCTCCATCCTGGTCACCCTACCCTTTGCATCCCAGTCTGATCCATCCCTGCCCAGTTCATCCCTGTCTGATCCATCCCTTTCTGCTCCATCCCTGCTCTCTCCATCCTGGTCACCCTACCCTTTGCATCCCAGTCTGATCCATCCCTGCCCAGTTCATCCCTGTCTGATCCATCCCTGTCTGCTCCATCCCTGCTCTCTCCATCCTGACCACCCTGCTCAGTCCATCCCTGTCTGCTCCATCCCTGCCTTCTGGATCCTTGTCTAATCCATCCCTACCCTCTGCATCCCTGCCTGATCCATCCCTGCCCACCCTGCTCAGTCCATCCCTGTCCAGTCCATCCCTGCCTGATCCATTCCTGCTCCCTTCATCCTGCCCACCCTGCTCAGTCCATCCCTGTCTGCTCCATCCCTGCTAGATCCATCCCAGCTCCCTCCACCCTGACCACCCTGCTCAGTCCATCCCTGTCTGCTCCATCCCTGCTAGATCCATCCTGCCCACCCTCCTCAGTCCATCCCTGTTCCGAACATCCCTGCCCAGGAGGCTCCAGAGGGGTCCTGGGGGTGGTGGCCCTAGAAGGGGCCTGGAAGGCCTTAAAGGGATCCCAGTGGGATCCAGAGGGGGTCTGGATGTCTAAGAAGCTTCTTAGGATGCCCTAAAGGGGTCCCAGGGGGGTCCTGGGGGTCTCTATAGGGATCCTGGAGATCCAAGAGGGCTCCTAGGATGCCCTAAAGGGGTCCCAGAGGGGTCCTAGGGCTCTCTATAGGGATTCTGGGGATCCAAGAGGGGCCCAGAATGCTCTGAAAGGGTCTTTGGGGGCTCTAGAGGGTCCCAGGGGGTTCCTGGGGGTCTCTATAGGGATCCTGGAGATCCAAGAGAGGTCCTAGGATGCCCTAAAGGGGCCCTAGGGTGGTCCTGGTGGTCCCTAAAGGGATCCTGGTGGCTCTAGAGGGACTCAGAGGAGTCCTGGGGGTCTCTAAAAGGATCCTGGAGATCCAAGAGAGGTCCTAGGGTGCCCTAAAGGGGCCCCAGGAGGGTCCTGGGGGTCCCTAAAGGGGTCCTGGAGATCCAAGAGAGGTCCTAGGATGCCCTAAAGGGGTCCCAGGGGGGTCCTGGGCGGTCCCATAAGGATCCCAGGTGGCTCTAGAAGGCTCTAGAGGGTCCCAGAGGGGTCCTTGGGGGTCTCTAAAAGGATCCTGGAGATCCAAGAGAGGTCCTAGGATACCCTAAAGGGGCCCCAGGAGGGTCCTGGGGGGTCCCTAAAAGGATCCTGAAGATCCAAGAGAGGTCCAAGGATGCCCTAAAGGAGTCCCAGGGGGGTCCTGGGAGTCCCTAAAGGGGTCCTGGAGATCCAAGTGAGGTCCTAGGATGCCCTAAAGGGGTCCCAGGGGGGTCCTGGGGGGTCCCATAAGGATCCCAGGTGGCTCTAGAAGGCTCTAGAGGGTCCCAGAGGGGTCCTTGGGGGTCTCTATAGGGATCCTGGAGATCCAAGAAAGGTCCTAGGATGCCCTAAAGGGGCCCCAGGAGGGTCCTGGGGGTCCCTAAAGGGATCCTGGAGATCCAAGAGGGGTCCTAGGATGCCCTAAAGGGGCCCCAGGAGGGTCCTTGGGGGTCCCTAAAGGGATCCTGGAGATCCAAGAGAGGTCCTAGGATGCCCTAAAGGGGTCCCAAGGGTTCTCTATAGGGATCCTGGAGGTCCAAGAGAGGCCCTAGAAGGCCCTGAGGGGGTCGTGGGGGTCTCCATAGGGATCCTGGAGATCCAAGAGTGGTCCTAGGATGCCCTAAAGGGGTCCCAGGGGTGATCTGGGGGTCCCTAACCGGACCCTTGGCCCTGTAGGGGTGGTGACCCCTTTTCTCCGTCCCCCCCCCAGTGCCCTACAAGTTCTTCTCGGACCCGTCGGGGCTGAACGAGAAGCGGAAGCAGCGTCGGATCCGGACGACGTTCACCAGTTCTCAGCTGAAGGAGTTGGAAAGGGTCTTCGCCGAGACCCACTACCCCGACATCTACACCCGCGAGGAGTTGGCCCTCAAGATCGACCTCACCGAGGCCCGAGTCCAGGTCCGGGATCTCTGGGAATCGCCTTCCGGGTGGGGGATCCAGTCTAGGGGGTCTTGGAGGGGCGGTTGGGTTGATTGGGATGAGTTGGGATCTCAAGGGGTTGATTGGGATGAGGGTTGGAAGGGGGAAGAGTCCTGAACCCCAAGGATTGGGATCTAGGGGTTGGGATCCATGGGTCTGGAGGCTCCAAGGATGGAGAACCATGAGTCTGGAGGCTCCAAGGATGAGGATCCATGGATCTCATGGTCCAAAGGTTGGGGATCCATGAGTCTGGAGGCTCCAAGGATGGAGATCCATGGACTTAATGGTCCAAAGGATGGAGATCTATGAGTCTGGAGGCTCCAAGGATGAGGATCCATGAGCCTGGATTCTCCAAGGTTGAGGATCCATGAGTCTAGAGGCTCCAAGGATGGAGATCCATGAGTCTGGAGGCTCCAAGGATGATGATCCATGGACTTCATGGTCCGAAGGTTGAGAATCCATGAGCCTGGATTCTCCAAGGTTGAGGATCCATGAGTCTGGAGTCTCCAAGGATGGGGATCCATGGACCTCATGGTCCAAAGTTTCAGGTTCCATGGATCTCAGGGCCCCAAGGATGAGGATCCATGAACCTCAGGGCCACAAGGATGATGATCCGTGGACTTCATGGTCCCAAGGCTGAGGATCCATGAGTCTGGAGGCTCCAAGGATGGAGATCCATGGACCTCAGGACCCCAAGATTGAGGATCCATGGGTCTGGAGGCTCCAAGGATGAGGATCCATGGACCTCATGGTCCAAAGGTTGAGGATCCATGGAGCTCAGGACCCCAAGGTTGAGGATCCATGGATCTCAGGGTCCCAAGGTTGAGGATCTGTGGACCTCATGGTCCAAAGGTTGAGGATCCATGAGTCTGGAGGCTCCAAGGATGAGGATCTATGGATCTCAGGGCCCCAAGGATGAGGATCCATGGACCTTAGGACCCCAAGGATGAGGATCCTTGGATCTCAGGGTCCCAAGGATGAGGATCCATGGACTTCATGGTCCAAAGGTTGAGAATCCATGCGCCTGGATTCTCCAAGGTTGAGGATCCATGAGTCTGGAGGCTCCAAGGATGGAGATCCATGAGTCTGGATGCTCCAAGGATGAGGACCCATGGACCTCATGGCCCCAAGGATGAGGATCCATGGTCCTCATGGTCCCAAGGATGAGGATCCATGGACCTCAGGGCCCCAAGGTTGAGGACCCATGGATCTCAGGGCCCCAAGGATGAGGCTCCATGGACCTCCTCCTCCAAAGCTTGAGGATCCATTAGTCTGGAGGCTCCGATGCTGTGGATCCATGGATCTCAGGGCCCCAAATGTTGAGGATCCATAGATTTCATGGACCAAGGTTGAGGATCCATGGACCTCATGGTCCAAAGGTTGAGGATCCATGGACCTCAGGGCCCCAAATATGAGGGTCCATGGATCTCAAGGACCCAAGGATGATAATCCATGGGTCTGGAGGCTCCAAGGATGGAGATCCATGAGTCTGGAGACTCCAAGGATAGGGATCCATGAGTCTGGAGGCTCCAAGGATGAGGATCCATGAGTCTGGGGGCACCAAGCATGAGGATCCATGGATTTCAGGGTCCCAAGGATGAGGATCCATGGACCTCATGGTCCAAAGGTTGAGGATCCATGAGTCTGGAGGCTCCAAGGATGGAGATCCATGGATCTCAGGGCCCCAAGGATGATGATCCATGGACTTCATGGTCCCAAGGATGGAAATCCATGAGTCTGGAGGCTCCAAGGATGGAGATCCATGGATCTCAGGGTCCAAACGTTGAGGCTCCATGGATCTCAGGGTCCCAAGGATGAGGATCCATAGATTTCATGGTCCCAAGGTTGAGGGTCCATGGATCTCAGGGCCCCAAGGATGAGGATCCGTTTACTTCATGGACCCAGGGATGGAGATCCATGAGTCTGGAGTCTCCAAGGTTGAGGATCCATGAGTCTGGAGGCTCCAAGGATGGAAATACATGGATCTCTGGGTCCCAAGGATGAGGATCCGTGGACCTCATGGTCCAAAGGTTGAGGATCCATGGATCTCAGGGCCCCAAGGATGAGGATCCATGGATCTCAGGGCCCCAGGGATGATGATCCATAGATTTCATGGTCCAAAGAATGAGGATCAATGGACCTCATGGTCCAAAGGTTGAGGATCCATGACTCTGGGGGCCCCAAGGATGGAGATCCATGAGTCTGGAGTCTCCAAGGATGAGGATCCATGGATCTCAGGGCCCCAGGGTTGAGGGTCCATGGACTTCAGGACCCCAAGGATTAGGATCCATGGACCTCATGGTCCAAAGGTTGAGGATCCAAGAGTCTGGAGGCTCCAAGGATGAGGATCCATGGACCTCATGGTCCAAAGGTTGAGGATCCAAGAGTCTGGAGGCTCCAAGGATGAGGATCCATGGATCTCAGGTCCCCAAGGATGAGGATCCATGAGTCTGCAGGCTCCAAGGATGGGGATCCTTGAGTCTGGAGGCTCCACAGATGGAGATCCATGGATCTCAGGGACCCAAAGATGAGGATCCATAGATTTCATGGTCCAAAGGATGAGGATCCATGAGTCTGGAGGTTCCAAGGATGGAGATCCATGGGTCTGGAGGCTTGAAGGATGGAGATCCATGAGTCTGGATGTTCCAAGGATGGAGATTCGTGGGTCTGGATGCTCCAAGGATGGGGATCCATGGACCTCAGGGTCCAAAGGTTGAGGATCCATGGACCTCATGGTCCAAAGGTTGAGGATCCATGAGTCTGGAGGCTCCAAGGATGGAAATACATGGATCTCTGGGTCCCAAGGATGAGGGTCCATGGATCTCAGGGTCCCAAGGATGAGGATCCATGAGTCTGGAGGCCCCAAGGATGAGGATCCATGGACCTCAGGGCCCCAAGGTTGAGGATCCATGAATCTCAGGGCCACAAGGATGAGAATCCATGGACTTCATGGTCCCAAGGATGGAGATCCATGGGTCTGGAGGGCCCAAGGTTGAGGATCCATGGGTCTGGATGCCCCAAGGTTGAGGATCCATGTGTCTCACGGCCCCAAGGATGGAGACCCATGAGTCTGGAGGCTCCAAGGATGGAGATCCATGGATCTCAGGGCCCCAAGGATGAGGATCCATGGACCTCATGGCCCCAAGGATGGAGACTCTTGAGTCTGGAGGGTCCAAGGTTGGGGATCCATGGACCTCAGGGTCCCAAGGTTGAAGATCCATAGATTTCATGGTCCCAAGGTTGAAGACCCATGGATCTCATGGTCCCAAGGATGAGGATGCATGGAAGTTATGGTCCAAAGGCTGAGGATCCATGAGTCTGGAGGCACCAAGGAAGGAGATCCATGAGTCTGGAGGCTCCAAGGATGAGGATCCATGACTCTGGAGGCTCCAAGGTTGAGGATCCATGAGTCTGGAGGCTCCAAGGATGAGGATCCATGGACCTCATGGTCCCAAATATGAGGATCCATGGACCTCGGGGTCCCAAGGATGAGGATCCATGGACCTCAGGACCCCAAGGTTGAGGATGCATGGATGTCAGGGTCCAAAGGTTGAGGATCCATGAGTCTGGGGGCTCCAAGGATGGAGATCCATGAGTCTGGAGGCTCCAAGGACAAGAATCCATGGACCTCATGGTCCAAAGGCTGAGGATCCATGAGTCTGGAGGCCCCAAGGATGAGGATCCATGGACCTCATGGTCCAAAGGTTGAGGATCCTTGAGTCTGGAGGCCCCAAGTATGAGGATCCATGGATCTCAGGGCCCCAAGGATGAGGATCCAAAGATCTCATAGTCCCAAGGATGAGGATCCATGGACCTCATGGTCCAAAGGTTGAGGATCTATGAGTCTGGAGGCACCAAGTTTGGGGATCCATGGACCTCAGGGTCCCAAGGTTGAAGATCCATAGATTTCATGGTCCCAAGGTTGAAGACCCATGGATCTCATGATCCTAAGCATGAGGATCCATGGACTTCATGGTCCCAAGGATGAGGATCCATGGACCTCAGGGCCCCATGGATGAGGATACATGGAGCTCAGGGCCCCAAGGCTGAGGCCCCATGGACCTCAGGGCCCCAAGCATGAGGATCCATGGACCTCATGGTCCCAAGGATGATGATCCCTGGACCTCAGCTTCCTCCCTCTCCTCCAGGTTTGGTTCCAGAACCGTCGCGCCAAGTTCCGCAAGCAGGAGCGAGCAGCCAACGCCAAAGGCGGCGCCGCCTCCTCCACCACCTCCACCACCACCTCCTCCACCACCTCCTCCGGCAAGAAGCCGGATCCTCGCTCGTCCTCCGAAGACGACGAGTCCAAGGAGTCCACCTGCAGCCCCACCCCGGACAGCACCGGCCCCATCGGCAGCCCCGGAGGTCCCCTCAGCCCCAACCCCGGCTTGGGGACCCCCCTGGGAGCCCCACAGCATCCAACTCAACCACCACCACCACCACCACCACCTCCGCACCTCAAGGTGGGGCCGGTCTGGCCGGCAATGAGTCCTTCCGGCGTCTCCAACGCTGCTGAGATCCTCAAGGCTTGGCAGCCGGCGGAGGCCGTGCCGGGACCCTTCTCCGGGGTCCTCTCCTCCTTCCATCGGAAACCCAACGGCCTCAAGAGCAACATCTTCTAGGGGAAGACTGGAGGAAAGGAGGAAGCCCCCAGAACTCTCCTGAGAACCCCATGAGGAGAACGAAGAGACGGAGACAACAACGATGGTGAGATGGAGACAACAATGATGACCCAACCACACTTAACCACATAGAGTTGGAGGCAACAGCAAAGAGATGGAGACACTAATGATGATGAGATGGAGACACCAAAGATGAGATGGCGACACCAACCATGATGAGATGGAGACACCAACCACGATGAGATGGAGACACTAACAATGAGATGGAGACACCAATGATGAACCAACCACACTAACCACATTGAGTTGGAGACACTAATGATGATGAGATCAGACACCAACGATGATGAGATGGAGACACCAACATTGATGAGATGGAGACACCAACGAAGAGATGGAGACACCAACATTGATGAGATGGAGACACCAACGAAGAGATGTAGACACTAACCACGATGAGATGGAGACACCAATGATGAACCAACCACACTAACCACATTGAGATGGAGACACCAACAATGATGAGATGGAGACACCAACGATGATGAGATGGAGACACCAATGATGAACCAACCACACTAACCACATTGAGTTGGAGACACCAACCATGATGAGATGGAGACACTAATGATGATGAGATGGAGACAATGACCATGATGAGATGGAGACACCAACATTGATGAGATGGAGACACCAACGAAGAGATGGAGACACCAATGATGATGAGATCAGACACCAATGATGATGAGATGGAGACACTAACGATGATGAGATGGAGACACCAATGATGAACCAACCACACTAACCACATTGAGTTGGAGACACCAACCATGATGAGATGGAGACACTAATGATGATGAGATGGAGACTATGACCATGATGAGATGGAGACACCAACATTGATGAGATGGAGACACCAACGAAGAGATGGAGACACCAATGATGATGAGATCAGACACCAATGATGATGAGATGGAGACACTAACGATGATGAGATGGAGACACCAATGATGAACCAACCACACTAACCACATTGAGATGGAGACGCTAATGATGATGAGATGGAGACACTAACGATGATGAGATGGAGACATTAACAATGAGATGGAGACACCAATGATGAACCAACCACACTAACCACATTGAGATGGAGACACCAACGATGATGAGATGGAGACACCAACATTGATGAGATGGAGACACCAACCATGATGAGATGGAGACACTAACAATGAGATGGAGACACCAATGATGAACCAACCACACTAACCACATTGAGATGGAGACACTAATGATGATGAGATAGAGACACTAACGATGATGAGATGGAGACACCAACCATGATGAGATGGAGACACCAACATTGATGAGATGGAGACACCAACATTGATGAGATGGAGACACCAACGAAGAGATGGAGACACCAACCATGACGAGATGGAGACACCAACCATGATGAGATGGAGACACCAACATTGATGAGATGGAGACACCAACATTGATGAGATGGAGACACCAACGAAGAGATGGAGACACCAATGATGATGAGATCAGACACCAACAATGATGAGATGGAGACACCAACGATGATGAGATGGAGACACCAACCATGATGAGATGGAGACACCAACCATGATGAGATGGAGACACCAATGATGAACCAACCACTCTAACCACATTGAGATGGAGACACCAACCATGACGAGATGGAGACACCAACATTGATGAGATGGAGACACTAACGATGATGAGATCAGACACCAATGATGATGAGATGGAGACACCAACCATCATGAGATGGAGACACCAATGATGAACCAACCACACTAACCACATTGAGATGGAGACACCAACCATGATGAGATGGAGACACCAACGATGATGAGTTGGAGACACCAACCATGATGAGATGGAGACACCAACGATGCAACTGGGATCACTCAGCAGTTGGTCCCAGGGTTCAGCTCAAGAGCTTTCGTGGTGCAGCTCAAGAACTTTCGGGGTGCAGCTCATGAGGTCTGAGGTGCAGCACAAGAGGGTTTGGGGTGTAACTCAAGAGGTTTTGGGGTGCAGCTCATGAGGTTCTGAGTTGCAGCTCAAGAGGTCCTGAGGTGCAGGTCATGAGGTTTTAGGGTGAAACTCAAGAGGTTCTGAGGTGCAGCTCAAGAGGTTTTTGGGGCTGCAGCTCATGAAGATTAGGGGGTGCAGTTCAAGAGGTTCTGAGGTGCAGCTCATGAGGTTCTGAGGTGCATCTTAGGGGTTTTAGGGTGAAACTCAAGGGGTTCTGAGGTGCAGGTCATGAAGATTTGGGGTTCAGCTCATTAGGTTCTGAGTTGCAGCTCAAGAGGTTCTGAGGTGCAGCTCAAGAGGTTTTTGGGGTGCAGCTCATGAGGTTCTGAGGTGCAGCTCAAGAGGTTTTGTGGTCAAGCTCAAGGGGGTCTTGGGGTGCAGCTCATGGAGTTCTGAGGTGCACCTTAGGGGTTTTGGGGTGCACCTCAAGGGCTTTGGGGTGTAACTCAGGAGGTTTTGGGGTGCAGCTCATGAAGATTTGGGGTACAACTCAAGAGGTTTTGGGGTGAAACTCAAGAGGTTCTGGGGTGCAGTTCATGAGGTTCTGAGGTGCATCTTAGGGGCTTTAGGGTGCAACTCATGAGATTTTGGGGTGCAACTCATGAGGTTCTGAGTTGCAGCTCAAGAGGTCCTGAGGTGCATCTTAGGGGCTTTAGGGTGCAACTCAAGAGGTTTTTGGGTGCAGGTCATGAAGATTTGGGGTTCAGCTCATTAGGTTCTGAGTTGCAGCTCAAGAGGTTCTGAGGTGCAGCTCAAGAGGTCTTGGGGTTCAACTCATGAGGTTTTGAGGTGCAGGTCAAGGGGGTTTTGGAGTGCAGCTCATGAGGTTTTTGGGGTGCAGCTCATGAGGTCCTGAGGGGCAGCTCATGAGGTTTTAGGGTGAAACTCAAGAGGTTCTGAGGTGCAGCTCAAAAGGTTTTGGGGTGCAGCTCATGAGGTTCTAGGGTGTAGCTCATGAGGTTTTGGGGTGCAGCTCATGGGGGTGGGGGTGGGGGGGGGGGGGTGTCCAGACTGCAGCTCATGAGGTTCTGAGGTGCAGCTCATGAGGTTTTGGGGTCATGAAGATTTGGGGTTCAGCTCATTAGGTTCTGAGTTGCAGCTCAAGAGGTTCTGAGGTTCAGCTCAAGAGGTTTTGGGGTGAAGCTCAAGAGGTTCTGAGGTGCAGGTCATGAAGATTTGTGGTTCAGCTCATTAGGTTCTGAGTTGCAGCTCAAGAGGTTTTTGGGGTGCAGCTCATGAGGTTCTGAGGTGCATCTTAGGGGTTTTAGGGTGCAGCTCATGAGGTTTTTGGGGTTCAGCTCCTGAGGTTCTGAGTTGCACCTCATGAGGTTTTGGGGTGAAACTCAAGAGGTTCTGAGGTGCAGATCATGAAGATTTGGGGTTCAGCTCCTGAGGTTCTGAGTTGCACCTCCAGGCTGCACCTCATGAGGTTTTTGGGGTTCAGCTCCTGAGGTTCTGAGTTGCACCTCATGAGGTTTTTGGGGCGCAGCTCATCAAGATTTGGGGTACAACTCAAGAGCTTTTGGGGCGCAGCTCATGAGGCTTTGGGGGGTGCAGCTCGAGGGGTGTCCAGGCCGCACCTCATCAGCTTTTTGTGGTGCAGCTTAGTGGGTATTGGGGTTCAACCCATGAGGTTTTTGGGGTTCAGGTTGTTTTCCGCTCTCGGGGTTTTCTCTCTCTCTCTCTCTCTCTTTTCTCTGTAATTTATTCCCCCTCCCCCACCCCCCCCCCAAACCCCCAAAATCCACAAAACGAAATAAAAAATTAATTTATTGGAGTTTCTGCTGCTTCGACCCAACCTTGGGAACTGGGACCAGTATGACCAGTATGGGGGGAAGTGGAGACACTGGGACCAGTATGAATGGAACTGGAGACGCTGGGACCAGTAAGACCAGTATGAATGGAACTGGGGACGCTGGGACCAGTATGACCAGTATGGGGGAACTGGAGACACTAGGACCAGTATGACCAGTATGGATGGAACTGGAGACACTGGGACCAGTATGACCAGTATGGATGGAACTGGGGACACTAGGGCCAGTAAGACCAGTATGAATGGAACTGGAGAAGCTGGGACCAGTATGACCAGTATGAATGGAACTGGAGATGCTGTGACCAGTAAGACCAGTATGAATGGAACTGGAGAAGCTGAGACCAGTATGACCAGTATGAATGGAACTGGAGATGCTGGGACCAGTATGACCAGTATGAATGGAACTGGGTACACTGGGACCAGTATGACCAATATGAATGGAACTGGGGACACTGGGACCAGTATGACCAGTATGGATGGAACTGGAGACACTGGGACCAGTATGACCAGTATGAATGGAATTGGAGATGCTGGGACCAGTATGACCAGTATGGGGGGAACTGGAGACACTAGGACCAGTATGACCAGTATGGATGGAACTGGAGATGCTGGGACCAGTATGACCAGTATGGGGGAACTGGAGACACTAGGACCAGTATGACCAGTATGGAGGGAACTGGGGACTGGGACCAGTATGACCAGTATGGATGGAACTGGAGAAGCTGGGACCAGTATGACCAGTATGGGGGAACTGGAGACACTAGGACCAGTATGACCAGTATGGATGGAACTGGAGACACTGGGACCAGTATGACCAGTATGGATGGAACTGGAGAAGCTGGGACCAGTATTACCAGTATGAATGGAACTGGAGAAGCTGGGACCAGTATGACCAGTATGGATGGAACTGGAGACACTGGGACCAGTATGACCAGTATGAATGGAACTGGGGACACTGGGACCAGTATGACCAGTATGGAGGGAACTGGGGACGCTGGGACCAGTATGACCAGTATGGAGGGAACTGGGGACGCTGGGACCAGTATGACCAGTATGAATGGAACTGGAGACACTGGGACCAGTATGGGGGGAACTGGAGAAGCTAGGACCAGTATGACCAGTATGAATGGAACTGGGGACACTGGGACCAGTATGACCAGTATGGATGGAACTGGGGACACTGGGACCAGTATGACCAGTATGAATGGAACTGGAGACGCTGGGACCAGTATGACCAGTATGAATGGAACTGGAGATGCTGGGACCAGTATGACCAGTATGAATGGAACTGGAGACGCTGGGACCAGTATGACCAGTATGGATGGAACTGGAGATGCTGGGACCAGTATGACCAGTATGGATGGAACTGGAGACACTGGGACCAGTATGACCAGTATGAATGGAACTGGAGACACTAGGACCAGTATGACCAGTATGGAGGGAACGGGAGACGCTGGGACCAGTATGACCAGTATGGAGGGAACTGGAGACGCTGGGACCAGTATGACCAGTATGGATGGAACTGGAGACGCTGGGACCAGTATGACCAGTATGGATGGAACTGGAGACACTAGGACCAGTATGACCAGTATGGAGGGAACTGGAGAAGCTGGGACCAGTAAGACCAGTATGGATGGAACTGGAGACGCTGGGACCAGTATGACCAGTATGGATGGAACTGGAGACGCTGGGACCAGTATGACCAGTATGGATGGAACTGGGGACACTGGGACCAGTATGACCAGTATGAATGGAACTGGAGAAGCTGGGACCAGTATGACCAGTATGGAGGGAACTGGGGACACTGGGACCAGTATGACCAGTATGGAGGGAACTGGAGATGCTGGGACCAGTATGACCAGTATGAATGGAACTGGAGACGCTGGGACCAGTATGACCAGTATGGGGGAAGTGGAGACACTGGGACCAGTAAGACCAGTATGAATGGAACTGGAGACACTGGGACCAGTATGACCAGTATGAATGGAATTGGAGATGCTGGGACCAGTATGACCAGTGTGGATGGAACTGGAGACACTAGGACCAGTATGACCAGTATGGATGGAACTGGGGACGCTGGGACCAGTAAGACCAGTATGGAGGGAACTGGGGACGCTGGGACCAGTAAGACCAGTATGAATGGAATTGGAGATGCTGGGACCAGTATGACCAGTATGGATGGAACTGGAGAAGCTGGGACCAGTATGACCAGTATGGATGGAACTGGAGACACTGGGACCAGTATGACCAGTATGGATGGAACTGGAGAAGCTGGGACCAGTATGACCAGTATGGAGGGAACTGGAGAAGCTGGGACCAGTAAGACCAGTATGGATGGAACTGGAGACACTGGGACCAGTATGACCAGTGTGGAGGGAATTGGGGACACTGGGACCAGTATGACCAGTATGGATGGAACTGGAGACACTGGGACCAGTATGACCAGTATGGATGAAACTGGAGATGCTGGGACCAGTATGACCAGTATGGAGGGAACTGGAGATGCTGGGACCAGTATGACCAGTATGGGGGAACTGGAGAAGCTGGGACCAGTATGACCAGTATGGAGGGAACTGGGGACGCTGGGACCAGTAAGACCAGTATGAATGGAATTGGAGATGCTGGGACCAGTATGACCACTATGAATGGAACTGGAGACGCTGGGACCAGTATGACCAGTATGGATGGAATTGGAGATGCTGGGACCAGTAGGACCAGTATGGATGGAACTGGAGAAGCTGGGACTAGTATGACCAGTATGAATGGAACTGGAGATGCTGGGACCAGTATGACCACTATGAATGGAACTGGAGACACGGGGACCAGTATGACCAGTATGAATGGAACTGGAGAAGCTGGGACCAGTATGAGGGGAACTGTAACCTGGGACCAGTATGACCAGTAAGGACCTTCCCCTCCTCCCAGTTCCCACCCCCTTCGGCGCTTGACAAACTGCATCAAACTGGGATCAAACTGGAGTTTTACTGGGACGGAGGTGGGGAGGGAGAAGGGACCAGTAAGACCAGTCTGGGGGGAACTGGACTGCACTGGGAACCAGTTCCCTCCCGGAACTGGGATCCCACTGGAGTTGTACTGGGATTGGGAGAGGGGTGACTGGGGGGGGCTCAGCAGCCCGAAACGGACGGACCCAGTAAGGACCTGAAGGCAAACTGGGGATACTGGGAGGGGATAAGGCACTGATCGGGGGGGCACACAAGGCACTGGGGTGAGGAAGAGCCTCCTCTTCCTCTTCATCCTCCTCTTCTTCCTCCTTCTCCTCTTCCTCCTCCTCCTCTTCTTCTTCTTCCTCCTGTTGTTCTTCCTCCTTCTCTTCTTCTTCCTCCTCTTCTTCCATTTCTTCCTCCTTCTCCTCTTCTTCCTCCTCCTCTTCTTCTTCCTCCTTCTCCTTCTCCTCCTTTTCTTCTTCCTCCTCCTCTTTCTCCTCCTTCTCCTCCTTTTCTTCTTCCTCCTCCTCTTTCTCCTCCTTTTCTTCTTCCTCCTCTTTCTCCTCCTTCTCCTCTTCCTCCTCCTTCTCCTCTTCCTCCTCTTCTTTCTTCTCCTCCTCTTCTTCTTCTTCCTCCTGTTCTTCTTCCTCCTTCTCCTCTTCTTCCTCCTTATCCTCCTCCTTTTCTTCTTCCTCCTCCTCTTTCTCCTCCTCCTCTTCTTCCTCCTCCTTTTCTTCTTCCTCCTCTTTCTCCTCCTTCTCCTCTTCCTCCTCCTTCTCCTCTTCCTCCTCCTTCTCTTCTTCCTCCTCCTCTTCTTCTTCTTCCTCCTGTTCTTCTTCCTCCTTCTCCTCTTCCTCCTCCTCTTCTTCCATTTCTTCCTCTTTCTCCTCTTCTTCCTCCTCCTCTTCTTCTTCCTCCTTCTCCTCCTCCTCCTTTTCTTCTTCCTCCTCCTCTTTCTCCTCCTTCTCCTCCTTTTCTTCTTCCTCCTCCTCTTTCTCCTCCTCCTCCTCTTTCTCCTCCTTCTCCTCTTCCTCCTCCTCTTCTTTCTCCTCCTCCTCTTCTTCTTCTTCCTCCTGTTCTTCTTCCTCCTTATCCTCCTCCTTTTCTTCTTCCTCCTCCTCTTTCTCCTCCTTCTCCTCTTCCTCCTCCTCTTCTTTCTCCTCCTCCTCTTCTTCCATTTCTTCCTCCTTCTCCTCTTCTTCCTCCTCCTCCTCCTCATCCTCCTCCTCCTCTTCCTCCCTCCCAATAAATAAGAAATAACTTAAAGGGGGGACAGTGGGTCACCCCCCACCTCCCCCCATAAATCCACCCCCAGGGAGGGGGCGGAGCTGCTGGTGCTGGGATCCAGGGACGCAGGATCCAGGGATTCAGGATCCACAGATCAAGGGATGAAGGATCCAGGGATGCAGGATCCAGGAATCTAGGGATGAAGGATCCAGGATGGAGAGTCATGGGATTTGGGATCCGCAGTCCCGGGATTTGGGATCTGCAGCTGTGAGATGGAGGGATCCAGAGCTGAACGGATCCACGGATTAAGAGTTGTGGGACGCAGGGATCGGCAGTCCCGGGATTTGGGATCCGCAGCCCCGGGATTTGGGATCCACAGCCCCGGGATGCAGGATCCAGAGCTTGATGATGCAGGAGCCGCAGCTCCAGGATGCAGGATCCAGAGCTCAAGGATGCAGGATGAAGCATCCCAGGACTCCAGATGAGTCTCCACGGCATCCACGGATGCAGGAGTCATGGTCCTGGGATTGTGGGATTCGTGGCTCCGGGATTGATTCGCGGCTGCGGGATTCGCGGTGCCAGGATTGGGGGATTCGCAGCTCCGGGATTGCGGGATTCGCAGCTCTGGGATTGATTCGCGGCTGCGGGATTCACGGTCCTGGGATTGTGGGATTGGTAGCTCTGGGATGGATTCGCAGTCCCAGGATTGTGGGACTCGCAGCTCCGGGATTGCGGGATTTGTAGCTCCGGGATTGATTCGCGGCTGTGGGAGTCACGGTCCAGGGATTGCGGGATTCACGGCTCCGGGATTGCGGGATTCGCAGCTCTGGGATTGATTCGTAGCCCCAGAATTGTGGGATTCGCAGCTCCGGGATTGAGTCGCGGGCCCAGAATTGTGGGATTCGCAGCTCCGGGATTGATTCGCGGCTGCGGGATTCGCGGTCCCGGGATTGTGGGATTTGCGGCTCCAGGATTGATTCGTGGCTGTGGGATTCGCAGCTCCGGGATTCGCGGTCCCGGGATTGTGGGATTTGCGGCTCCAGGATTGATTCGTGGCTACAGGATTTGCAGCTCCAGGATTCGCAGTCCCAAGATTGTGGGATTCGCAGCTCTGGGATTGATTCGCGGCTGCGGGATTCACGGTCCCGGGATTGTGGGATTGGTAGCTCTGGGATGGATTCGCAGTCCCAGGATTGTGGGACTCGCAGCTCCGGGATTGCGGGATTTGTAGCTCCAGGATTGATTCGCGGCTGTGGGAGTCACGGTCCAGGGATGGCGGGATTCACGGCTCCGGGATTGCGGGATTCGCAGCTCTGGGATTGATTCGTAGCCCCAGAATTGTGGGATTCGCAGCTCTGGGATTGAGTTGCAGGCCCAGAATTGCGGGATTCGCAGCTCCGGGATTGATTCGCGGCTGCGGGATTCGCGGTCCCGGGATTGTGGGATTCGCAGCTCCAGGACTGATTTGCGGTTGTGGGATTCACGGTCCCAGGATTGTGGGATTGCTAGCTCTGGGATTGATTCGCGGCTGCGGGATTCACGGTGCCAGGATTGGGGGATTCGCAGCTCCGGGACTGATTCGCGGCTGCGGGATTCACGGTCCTGGGATTGTGGGATTGGTAGCTCTGGGATTGAGTCGCGGGCCCAGAATTGCGGGATTCGCAGCTCTGGGATTGATTCGTGGCTGCGGGATTCGCGGTCCCAGGATTGTGGGATTTGCGGTTCCAGGATTGATTCGCGGCTGTGGGATTCACAGCTCCGGGATTCGCAGTCCCAGGATTGTGGGATTCGCAACTCTGGGATTTATTCGCGGCTGTGGGATTCACGGTCCGGGGATTGTGGGATTCGCAGCTCTGGGATTGATTCGCGGCTGTGGGAATCACGGTCCTGGGATTGTGGGATTGGTAGCTCTGGGATGGATTCGCAGTCCCAGGATTGTGGGACTCGCAGCTCCGGGATTGTGGGATTTGTAGCTCCCGGATTGATTCGCGGCTGTGGGAGTCATGGTCCAGGGATTGTGGGATTCGTGGTTCTGGGATTGTGGGATTTGCAGCTCCGGGATTGATTCGCGGTCCCGGGATTGTGGGATTCGCAGCTCTGGGATTGATTCGTGGCTGCGGGATTCACGGTCCAGGGATTGTGGGATTTGCAGGTCCGGGATTGATTCGTGGCTGTGGGATTCGCGGTGCCAGGATTGGGGGATTCGCAGCTCCGGGATTGCGGGATTCGCAGCTCCGGGATTGATTCACGGCTGCAGGATTCACGGTCCTGGGATTGTGGGATTGGTAGCTCTGGGATGGATTCGCAGTCCCAGGATTGTGGGACTCGCAGCTCCGGGATTGCGGGATTTGTAGCTCCAGGATTGATTCGCGGCTGTGGGAGTCACGGTCCAGGGATTGCGGGATTCACGGCTCCGGGATTGCGGGATTCGCAGCTCTGGGATTGATTCGTAGCCCCAGAATTGTGGGATTTGCAGCTCCGGGATTGAGTCGCGGGCCCAGAATTGTGGGATTCGCAGCTCCGGGATTGATTCGTGGCTGCGGGATTCGCGGTCCCGGGATTGTGGGATTTGCGGCTCCAGGATTGATTCGTGGCTGCAGGATTTGCAACTCCAGGATTCGCAGTCCCAGGATTGTGGGATTCGCAGCTCTGGGATTGATTCGTGGCTGCGGGATTCACAGTCCTGGGACTGTGGGATTGGTAGCTCTGGGATGGATTCGCAGTCCCAGGATTGTGGGACTTGCAGCTCTGGGATTGCGGGATACGCAGCTCTGGGATTGATTCGCGGCTGTGGGAGTCATGGTCCAGGGATTGCGGGATTCACGGCTCCGGGATTGCGGGATTCGCAGCTCTGGGATTGATTCGTAGCCCCGGAATTGCAGGATTCGCAGCTCCGGGATTGATTCGCGGCTGCGGGATTCGCGGTCCCGGGATTGTGGGATTTGCGGCTCCAGGATTGATTCGCGGCTGTGGGATTCACAGCTCCGAGATTCGCGGTCCCAGGATTGCGGGATTCGCAGCTCTGGGATTGATTCGCGGCTGTGGGATTCACGGTCCCGGGATTGTGGGATTCGCAGCTCTGGGATTGATTCGCGGCTGCGGGATTCACGGTCCTGGGATTGTGGGATTGGTAGCTCTGGGATGGATTCGCAGTCCCAGGATTGTGGGACTCGCAGCTCCGGGATTGTGGGATTTGTAGCTCCAGGATTGATTCGCGGCTGTGGGAGTCACGGTCCAGGGATTGCGGGATTCACGGCTCCGGGATTGCGGGATTCGCAGCTCTGGGATTGATTCGTAGCCCCAGAATTGTGGGATTCGCAGCTCCGGGATTGAGTCGCGGGCCCAGAATTGCAGGATTCACAGCTCCGGGATTGATTCGCGGCTGTGGGATTCGTGGTCCTGGGATTGTGGGATTCGCAGCTCCAGGATTGATTCGCGGCTGTGGGATTCACAGCTCCGGGATTCGCAGCTCCGGGACTGATTCGCGGCTGTGGGATTCGTGGTCCCGGGATTGTGGGATTCGCAGCTCCGGGACTGATTCGCGGCTGTGGGATTCACGCTCCCGGGATTGTGGGATTCGTGGTTCTGGGATTGTGGGATTCGCAGCTCCGGGATTGATTCGCGGTCCCGGGATTGTGGGATTCGCAGCTCCGGGATTGATTCGCGGCTGCGGGATTCGCGGTCCCGGGATTGTGGGATTCGCGGCTCCAGGATGGATTCGTGGCTGTGGGATTCACAGCTCCGGGATTCGCGGTCCCAGGATTGTGGGATTCGCAACTCTGGGATTGATTCGCGGTTGTGGGATTCGTGGTCCTGGGATTGTGGGATTGGTAGCTCTGGGATGGATTCGCAGTCCCAGGATTGTGGGACTCGCAGCTCCGGGATTGTGGGATTTGTAGCTCCAGGATTGATTCGCGGCTGTGGGAGTCACGGTCCAGGGATTGCGGGATTCACGGCTCCGGGATTGCGGGATTCGCAGCTCTGGGATTGATTCGTAGCCCCAGAATTGTGGGATTCGCAGCTCCGGGATTGAGTCGCGGGCCCGGAATTGTGGGATTCGCAGCTCCGGGATTGATTCGCGGCTGCGGGATTCGCGGTCCCGGGATTGTGGGATTCGCAGCTCCAGGACTGATTCGCGGCTGCGGGATTTGCAGCTCCAGGATTCACGGATTCGGGATTGGCAGCTCCGGGATTGTGGGATTGGCGGCTCCGGGATTGGCAGATTTGGGATCGTCAGGAGCTACTTGCGCAGCCGGAGGCTCTCGAGCAGCCTCCGCCGGTGGTTGGGGTCGCGCACACCTGCCTCCTCCAGGTCCTCTTCCGTGATGTCCCTGCAAGGGGAGATACCACCCCCCAACCCACCCAACAACCCTACTGGGACCAACTGGGAACCCCAACTGGGACCCCAATCCCACCAGGACCCCAATCCCACCGGGACCCAAACCTAACTGGGACCCCAACCCCACTCCACTGGGACCCCAATCCCAAGACCCTGATCCAACTGGGACCCCAATCCTACCAGGACCCCAACCCAACTGGGACCCAATCCCACCAGGACCCCAACACCACTCAACTGGGATCCCACTCCAACTGGGACCCCAATCCCACCAGGACCCCAATCCCACCAGGACCCAAACCTAACTGGGACTCCAAGCCCACTCAACTGGGACCCCAAACCCAACTGGGACCCCAGTCCAACTGGGACTCCAACTCCACTGGGACCTCAATCCCACTCAACTGGGACCCCAATCCCACCAGGACCCAAACCTAACTGGGACCCCAATCCCACCAGGACCCCAACCCCACTGGGACCCAAACCTAACTGGGACCCCAACCCCACTGGGACCCCAATTCCACCAGGACCCAAACCTAACTGGGACTCCAACTCCACTGGGACCTCAATCCCACTCAGCTGGGACCCCAATTCTACCAGGACCCCAACCCCACTCAACTGGGACCCCAATCCAACCAGGACCCCAATCCCACCAAGACCCTGATCCAACTGGAACCCGAACCCCAATCCAACTGGGAGCTCAATCCCACCAGGACCCCAGTTAGGACCCCAACTGGGAAGCCAACCCCACTCACCTGGGACCCCAACCAACTGGGACCACAACTGGGAACCCAATGCAACCAGGACCCAAACCTAACTGGGATCCTAACCCCACCAGGACCCCAACTAAACTGAACTGGGACCCCAATCCAACCGAGACCCCAATCCCCACTGGGACCTCGACCCCACTGACACCCCGACCCACTCAACTGGGACCCCAATCCCACTGGGACCCCAGTCCCACTCAATTGGGACCCCAACTGGGACCCCGACCCCACCAGGACCCCAATCACATCAGGACCCCAACCCCACCAGGACCCCAATCCCACTGGGACCCCGACCCCACTGGGACCCCACCAGGACCCCAATCCCACCAGGACCCCAACCCCACCGGGAGCCCAGTCTCACTAGGACCCCAACCCCACTAGGACCTCAATCCCACTGGGACCTCAATTCCACTCAACTGGGACCCCAACCCCACTGGGACCTCAATCCCACTGGGATCCCAACCCCACTGGGACCTCAATCCCACTCAACTGGGACCCCAACCCCACTAGGACCTCAATCCCACTGGGACCCCAACCCCACTGGGACCTCAATTCCACTCAACTGGGACCCCAACCCCACTGGGACCCCAATCCCACCAGGACCCAAACCTAACTGGGACCCCAACCCCACTGGGACCCCAATCCCACCAGGACCCAAACCTAATTGGGACCCCAAACCCACCGGGACCCCAATCCCTCCAGGACCCCAACCCCACCGGGACCCCAATCCCACCGGGACTCCAACCCAACTGGGACCCCAACCCCACCGGGACCCCGACCCAACTGGGACCCCAATCCCACTGGGATCCCAATCCCACCAGGACCCAAACCTAACTGGGACCCCAACCCCACTGGGACCCCAACCCCACCAGGACCCAAACCTAATTGGGACCCCAACCCCACTGGGACTCCGACCCAACTGGGACCCCAACCCCACCAGGACACATCCCCCCCCCCCACCCCAGGGGCAACCCCCGTACCCCAAGAAGTCGAGATGGTCCCATCCGTGCCGCAGCAGCCCCCCCTCGTAGCGCTGCAGCCCCAGCGCCCGCAGCCAGCGCCCCACTGACCCCACCGCCTGCAGGGGGGACCCCAACGTCACACAAGCCCCGAGGGGGACCCCAAGGTAGGATCCTGAGACCCCCCAGGTGGGACCCCAGTATCCCCAGGTGGGACCCCAAGACCCACAGGATGGGTCCTCAGGACCCCCAGTGGGACCTCAGTATCCCCAGTTGGGACTCCAGGACCCCCACTGGGACCCCAGGTGGGACCCCAAGACCCCCAGGATGGGTCCTCAGGACCCCCAGGTGGGACCCCAGTACCCCCAATGAGACCCCCAGGTGGGACCCCAGGACCCTCAGTAGGACCCCCAGGATGGGTCCTTAAGACCCCCAGGGTGGGACCCCAGTATCCCCGGTTGGGACCCCAAGACCCCCAGGATGGGTCCTCAGTACCCCCAGTCGGACCCCAGTACCCCCAGTTGGGACCCCAGTACCCCCAGTTGGGATCCCCAGTTGGGACACCCAGTGGGATCCCAAGACCCCCAGTGGGACCCCAGGTGGGACCCCAAGACCCCCAGGACAGGTCCTTAGGACCTCCAGTGGGACCTCAGTATCCCCAGTTGGGACCCCAGGACCCCCACTGGGACCCCAGGTGGGACCCCAAGATCCCAGGACGGGTCCTCAGGACCCCCAGGTGGGACCCCAGTATCCCCAGTTGGGACCCCAAGACCCCCAGGATGGGTCCTCAGGACCCCCAGGTGGGACCCCAGTATCACCAGTTGGGACCCCCAGTGGGACCCCAGAACCCCCAGTGGGAACCCAAGACCAGTCCTCAGGACCACCAGTGGGACCCCAGTATCCCCAGTTGGGACCCCAGGACCCACAGGATGGGTCCTCAGGACCCCTAGTGGGACCCTAGTATCCCCAGTTGGGACCCCAGGACCCCCAGTGGGACCCCAGGTGGGACCCCAAGACCCCCAGGACAGGTCCTTAGGACCCCCAGTGGGACCTCAGTATCCCCAGTTGGGACCCCAAGACCCCCACGTGGGACCCCAAGATCCCAGGACGGGTCCTCAGGACCCCCAGGTGGGACCCCAGTATCCCCAGTTGGGACCCCAGGACCCCCACTGGGACCCCAGGTGGGACCCCAAGACCCCCAGGACGGGTCCTCAGGACCCCTAGTGGGACCCTAGTATCCCCAGTTGGGACCCCAGGACCCCCACTGGGACCCCAGGTGGGACCCCAAGACCCCCAGGATGGGTCCTCAGGACCCCCAGGTGGGACCCCAGTATCCCCAGTTGGGACCCCAAGACCCCAGCGGGACCCCAAGACCCCCAGGACAGGTCCTCAGGACCCCCAGTGGGACCTCAGTATCCCCAGTTGGGACCCCAGGACCCCCAGTTGGGACCCCAGGACCCCCAGGATGGGTCCTCAGGACCCCCAGGTGGGACCCCAGTATCACCAGTTGGGACCCCCAGTGGGACCCCAGAATACCCAGTGGGAACCCAAGACCAGTCCTCAGGACCACCAGTGGGACCCCAGTATCCCCAGTTGGGACCCTAGTATCCCCAGTTGGGACCCCAAGACCCCCAAGTGGGACCCCAAGACCCCCAGGATGGGTCCTCAGGACCCCTAGTGGGACCCTAGTATCCCCAGTTGGGACCCCAGGACCCCCACTGGGACCCCAGGTGGGACCCCAAGACCCCCAGGACAGGTCCTTAGGACCTCCAGTGGGACCTCAGTATCCCCAGTTGGGACCCCAGGACCCCCAAGTGGGACCCCAAGACCCCCAGGATGGGTCCTCAGGACCCCCAGGTGGGACCCCAGGTGGGACCCCAAGACCCCCAGTGGGACCCCAGGTGGGACCCCAAGTCCCCTAGAATGGGTCTTCAGGACCCCCAGTGGGTCCCCAGTATCCCCAGTTGGGACCCCAGTATCCCCAGTTGGGACCCCAAGTCCCCTAGAATGGGTCTTCAGGACCCCCAGTGGGACCCTAGTATCCCCAGTTGGGACCCCAGGACCCCCACTGGGACCCCAGGTGGGACCCCAAGATCCCAGGACGGGTCCTCAGGACCCCCAGGTGGGACCCCAGTATCCCCGGTTGGGATCCCAGGACCCCCAAGTGGGACCCCAAGACCCCCAGGATGGGTCCTCAGGACCCCCAAGTGGGACCCCAGTATCCCCAGTTGGGACCCCAAGACCCCCAGGATGGGTCCTGAGGACCCCCAGGTGGGTCCCCAGTATCACCAGTTGGGACCCCCCGTGGGACCCCAGAACCCCCAGTGGGACCAGTCCTCAGGACCACCAGTGGGACCCCAGTATCCCCAGTTGGGACCCTAGTATCCCCAGTTGGGACCCCAAGACCCCCAGTGGGACCCCAGGTGGGACCCCAAGACCCCCAGGATGAGTCCTCAGGATCCCCAGGTGGGACCCCAGTATCCCCAGTTGGGACCCCAGGACCCCCAAGTGGGACTCCAAGACCCCCAGGATGGGTCCTCAGGACCCCCAGGTGGGACCCCAGTTGGGACCCCAAGACCCCCAGTGGGACCCCAGGTGGGACCCCAAGACCCCAGGACGGGTCCTCAGGACCCCCAGGTGGGACCCCAGTATCCCCAGTTGGGACCCCAGGACCCCCAAGTGGGACCCCAAGACCCCCAGGATGGGTCCTCAGGACCCCCAGGTGGGACCCCAGTACCCCCAGTTGGGACCCCAGGACCCCCAGGATGGGTCCTCAGGACCCCCAGGTGGGACCTCAGTATCCCCAGTTGGGACCCCAGGACCCCCAGTGGGACCCCAAGACCCCCAGGATGGGTCCTGAGGACCCCCAAGTGGGTCCCCAGTATCCCCAGTTGGGACCCCCAGGTAGGACCCCCCCCCAAGTTTGAGCTCCCCCCACCCCCAAAGTGGGAACCCAGCCCCTTGACCCCTCCCCAAATAGGGGTCCCAGCCCCCTGACCCCCCCCACCCCCCACCCCAAAACTGGGGGTCCCCCCTCTCACCTCCTGGTCGCAGTTGGGGGGCAGCGGGGGGGGTCGCCCCCTCCCCAGCCCCAACTCCACTTGGCTGAGGGACTTGGCCACTTGCAGCACTGAGCAGGAGCCGTCCCGGGGGGACCCTCCCCCAAGATGGGGGACCCCCACCCCAATATTGGGGACCCCCCCAGAGGATGAGGAGGTAGAGTTGGGGGGACCCCCAGGAGGAGGGAGGAGCCCCAGTGAGATGGGGAGACCGAGGGGGGAAGAGGAGGAAGAGAGGGAGGAGGTGGGGGGACCCCCGAGGCTGGGGGGGGCTACGGGCGCGGGGTGACCCCCAAAAGTAGGGGGAGTCAGGGGTGAGGGGGGACCCCCGAGGCTGGGGGGGGCCAGGGGCGTGGGGTGACCCCCAAAAGTGGGGGAGGAGCCCAGGGAGGTGGGGGGGGGCATGGAGGTGGGGGGACCCCCGAGGCCGAGAGGGCTCATAGAGGTGGGGGGACCCCCAAAAGCTGGGGGTCCCATAGAGGTGGGGGTGGCCCCGAAAGCAGGGGGCCCCACGGATGTCGGGGACCCCCCGGTGGCGGAGGACATCGGGGGGTGCCCCCCACTGCTTCTGGGGGTTTGGGGGGGTCCCCCCGGCCCCTCGGCGCGGGGTTGGGGTTTGGGGGGGGCCCCTTCGTGGGGGGAGCGGCTTTTGGGGTCCTCGTTTTGGGGGGGGTTACCCCGGGGTAAGGGAGGGGGGGGGAAGGCCGGAGGGGGCAGGTTTTGGGGGGCAGCGCCGTCCTCCTCGTCTGAGGAACAGGTTTCGGGGTCCCGGGGGATGGGGGGGCGCGGGGGGAAGTTGGGGGGCTCGGGGTGGGGGGGGTGGGGCAGTTGGGGGACCCCCTCCAGGACGAAGTAGGCAGGATTGGTGAAGCTGCTGGGTTGGGGTTCGGGGGGCTCCGCCTTCGAGCTGGGGAGGGGGGGGGGGGGGGGGAAAATGGGGTGAGGGGGGACCCCAAAATCTTGGGGGGGGGATTCTGAGGCCGTCCCAGCGCTCCCCAGTTCTCCCAGTGCACCCCAAGACCCAGCATCCCCTGTCCCAGTGAGGCCCCAAACCCAGTCTGAGCCTCCAGCTTGATTAGGGGGGGAAACCCCCAAAAATCTGGGGATGTCCCAGTGCTCCCCAGTTCTCCCAGTGCACCCCAATCCCACTATCCCCCATTCGATCCCAGTTTCCATCCCAGTTTGTTTGTTTCCCTCCCAGCTCGGTCCCCCCCTTAATCCCAGTTTCTCCTCAATCCCAGTGTCCCCAATCCCAGTTTGTCCCCCTTCCAATCCCAGTCCCTCCTCAATCCCAGTGTCCCCAATCCCAGTATCCCCCTCAATCCCAGTTCGTCCATCCCAGTATCCCCCTCAAATCAAAGTTCCTATCCCAGTATCCCCCTCAATCCCAGTCCCCCCATCCCAGTCCTGCCTCAATCCCAGTGTCCTCAATCCCAGTTCCTATCCCAGTATCACCCTCAAATCCCAGTTCCTCCATCCCAGTATCCACTCTCAATCCCAGTCCCACCTCAATCCCAGTTCCCATCCCAGTATCCCCCCCCAATCCCAGTTCCTATCCCAGTTTCTATCGCAGCATCCCCCTCAAATCCCAGTACCCCCATCCCAGTATCCCCCTCAATCCCAGTTCCTCCATTCCAGTCCCCCCTCAATCCCAGTGTCCCCAATCCCAGTTTGTCCCCCCTCTAATCCCAGTTCCCCCCCAATCCCAGTCCCCCCATCCCAGTATCGCCCAATCCCAGTCCTGCCTCAATCCCAGTGTCCCCAATCCCAGTTTGTCCCCCCCTCCAATCCCACTTCCTCCATCCCAGTGTCCCCAATCCCAGTTCCTATCCCAGTATCCCCCAATCCCAGTCCTGCCTCAATCCCAGTGTCCCCAATCCCAGTCCCTCCCCAATCCCAGTTCCTCCATCCCAGTATCCACCCTCAATCCCAGTCCCCCCTCACTCCCAGTTCCTCCATCCCAGTATCCCAGTTGCCCTCATCCCATTATCCCCCTCCTCTCCCAGTGCCCCCAATCCCAGTTGCCCTCCAATCCCAGTATCCCCCTCAATCCCAGTCCCCCATCCCAGTATCTCCCAATCCTGCCTCAATCCCAGTGTGTCCCCATCCAATCCCAGTCCCCCCAATCCCAGTTCCTCCATCCCAGTATCCCCCTTCAATCCCAGTGTCGCCCTCAATCCCAGTTTCTCCATCCCAGTATCCCCCTCAATCCCAGCATCCCAAATCCAAGCTCCCCCCTCAATCCCAGTGTCCCCGATCCCAGTCCCCCCCAACCCAGTCCCCCCATCCCAGTATCCCCCTCCTCTCCCAGTCCCCCCATCCTAGTATCCCAGTCAAATCCCAGTATCCACCCTCAATCCCAGTGCCCCCAATCCCAGTTTGTCCCCCCTCCAATCCCAGTCCCCCGTCCTAGTATCCCAGTCAAATCCCAGTACCCACCCTCAATCCCAGCACCCCCTCCCATCCCAGTCCCCCCTCGATCCCAGTGTCCCCAATCCCAGTTCCTCCATCCCAGTATCCACCCTCAATCCCAGTCCCCACCTCACTCCCAGTTCCTCCATCCCATTATCCCCCTCCTCTCCCAGTGCCCCCAGTCCCAGTAGCCCCCTCAATCCCAGTATCCCCCCATCAATTCCAGTCCCCAATCCCAGTCCCCCCTCCATCCCAGTTCCTCCATCCCAGTGTCCTCAAGCCCAGTTCCTCCCCAATCCCAGTGTCCCCAATCCCAGTGTCTCCCATCCCATTTCCCCCTCCAATCCCATTCCCCCCCCTCAATCCCAGTTCCTCCCTCCAATCCCAGTGCCCTCACTCCCAGTTCCTCCATCCCAGTATCCACCCTCACTCCCAGTTCCTCCATCCCATTATCCCCCTCCACTCCCAGGGCCCCCAATCCCAGTTTCCCTCCAACCCCAGTTCCCCCTCAATCCTAGTCCCCCCATCCCAGTATCCCAGTCAAATCCCAGTACCCACTCTCAATCCCAGTACCCCCCCCTCCAATCCCAGTCCCCCCATCCCAGTATCCCCCCTCAATCCCAGTCCCCCCATCCCAGGATCCCAGTTGCCCTCATCCCATTATCCCCCTCCTCTCCCAGTGCCCCCAATCCCAGTTGCCCTCCAATCCCAGTGTCCCCCATCCCATTCCCAGCATCCCCCTCACTCCCAGTTCCTCCAACCCAGTATCCCCCAATCCCAGTGCCCCCAAACCCAGTTTGTCCCCCCTCCAATCCCAGTCCCGCCATCCCAGTATCCCAGTCAAATCCCAGTACCCACCCTCAATTCCAGTCCCCCCCATCCCAGTATCCACCCTCAATCCCAGTCCGCCCCATCCCAGTATCCCCCTCCTCTCCCAGTGCCCCCAGTCCCAGTAGCCCCCTCAATCCCACTATCCCCCCCAATCAATTCCAGTCGCCCAATCCCAATATCCCCAGTCCCAGTCCCACCTCCATCCCAGTTCCCCTTCAACCCCAATTCCTCCATCCCAGTTCCTCCTCAATCCCAGTTTGTCCCATCTCCAATCCCAGTTCCTCCCCAATCCCAGTGTCTCCCATCCCATTCCCCCCTCCAATCCCAGTCACCCCCCTCGATCCCAGTTCCTCCATCCCAGTATCCCCCTCAATCCCAGCATCTCCCTCCAATCCCAGTTGCCCCAATCCCAGTTCCTCCATCCCAGTATCCACCCTCACTCCCAGTTCCTCCATCCCAGTATCCCACTTGCCCTCATCCCATTATCCCCCTCCTCTCCCAGTGCCCCCAATCCCAGTTGTCCTCCAATCCCAGTCCCCCTTCAATCCCAGTATCCCCATCCCAGTGCCCCCATCCCATTCCCAGTATCCCACTCAATCCCACTTCCTCCATCCCAGTCCCCCCTCAATCCCAGTATCCTCAATCCCAGTATCCCCAATCCCAGTTTGTCCCATCTCCAATCCCAGTTCCTCCTCAATCCCAGTTCCTCCATCCCAGTTCCTCCTCAATCCCAGTGTCACCAATCCCAGTTTGTCCCCCCTCCAATCCCAGTGTCCCCAATCCCAGTTTGTCCCATCTCCAATCCCAGTTCCTCCTCAATCCCAGTTCCTCCATCCCAGTATCCCCCCCAATCCCAGTTCCTCCATCCCAGTTTGTCCCCCCTCCAATCCCAGTTCCTCTTCAATCCCAGTGTCCCCAATCCCAGTTTGTCCCCCCTCCAATCCCAGTTCCGCCCCAATCCCAGTTCCCCCATCCCAGTATCCCCCCCAATCCCAGTTCCTCCATCCCAGTTTGTCCCCCCTCCAATCCCAGTTCCTCTTCAATCCCAGTGTCCCCAAACCCAGTTTGTCCCCACTCCAATCCCAGTTCCGCCCCAATCCCAGTTCCCCCATCCCAGTATCCCCCTCAAATCCCAGTTCCCCCATCCCAGTCCCCCCTCAATCCCAGTGTCCCCAATCCCAGTATCCCCCTCAATCCCAGTTTGTGTCCCCCTCACCTTTTGGGGGTCCCCTCGTCCTTGGCTGGGGCCGGGGGGGGGTCAGTTCCAGGCACTTTGCGTCCCACGGACCTGAGGCGGGGGAGACCCCAAAAATGGGGATTGGGAATCCCGGGATTGGGGTGAGAACCCCAAGATAGAGCCGAGACCCCCAGGATTGGGCTGGGAACCCCAGAATTGGGCTGAGACCTCCAGGATTGGGTTGAGAACCCCAGGATTGGGCCTGGAAACAGGGGAGATTGGGGTGAGACCCCCAGGATTGGGATGGGAGCCCCAGGATAGAGCTGAGACCTCCAGAATCGGACTAGGAATCCTGGGATTGGGGTGAGACACACCCCCCCCCCCCAGGATTGGGCCGAGACCCCCAGGATTGGGCTGAGAACCCCAGGATTGGGCTGGGAACATCGGGATTGGGGGGAGAGCCCTAGGATTGGGCTGAGAACCCCAGGATCGGGCTGAGAACCCCGGGATTAGGTTGGGAACAGGGGAGATTGGGGTGAGACCCCTGGGATTAGGATGAGACCCCCAGGATTGGGCTGAGAACCCCAGGATTGGGCTGAGAACATCGGGATTGGGGGGAGAGCCCTAGGATCGGGCTGAGACCCCCGGGATCAGGCTGGGACCCCCGGGATCGGGCTGGGAACCCCGGGATCGGGCTGGGAACCCCGGGATTGGGCCTGGAAACAGGGGAGATTGGGGTGAGACCCCCAGGATTGGGCTGAGACCCCCAGGATAGAGCTGAGACCTCCAGGATCGGGCTGGGAACCCCGGGATTGGGCTGGGAACCCCGGGATCGGGCCTGGAAACAGGGGAGATTGGGGTGAGACCCCCAGGATCGGGCTGAGACCTCCAGGATCGGGCTGAGACCCCCAGGATCGGGTTGGGAACCCCAGGATTGGGCCGAGAACCCCGGGATTGGGCCGAGAACCCCGGGATCGGGCTGGGAACCCCAAGATTAGCCCAGGAACCCCAAGACTAGGCCGGAGCCTCCATACTTGTTCCCATCAGGGTTGACTCGGGGGGTGGGGGCTCCCGCTTTGGCTTTCCCGGCCGCCTCGTCCTGGTCCACCCGGATCCACTCTGAGTAGGGGAAGACGGGACGATGGAAAGAGGGGTTCAGGGTGGCCGAGCCGGGGGTCTCCAAGCCTCCCGATCCTTGGGATTTGATCTCAGTCCCATAATTCCGGGGGGGGGAGCGGACCGTAGAGGCGCTCGCGGGTGCCGAGGCGCTCGGAGGGGACGCGGACGCGCATGGAGCCGCGGATGTTGCCGGTTTCCTCGCCGCGGTGGGAGAGGAAGGTGAGGAATTGCTGGGAGGTGCTGCCGATCATGGACTTGAGGGCCAGGACGCACTCGCCTGGAGGAAAAAAACGTGCATTTGGGGGTGACCGGGATGAGGAGGAGAGGAGAGGGAAGGAGAGGAGGAAGAGGAGAGGGAGAGAGGAGGAGGAGGAGGAGGAGATGGAGAGAGGAGGAGGAGGAGGAGGAGGAGATGGAGAGAGGAGGAGGAGATGGAGAGAGGAGGAAGAGGTGATGGAAGGAGGTGGAAAGGATGGAGAAGAGTGGAAGAGGAGATGGAGAGAGAGGAGGAGGAAGAGATGGAGAGAGGAGGAAGAGGAGACAGAGAGAGAGGAGGAAGAGGAGACAGAGAGAGAGGAGGAAGAGGAGATGGAGAAGGAAGAGGAGATGGAGAGAGGAGGAAGAGATGATGGAAAGAGGTGGAAGGGATGGAGAAGAGTGGAAGAGGAGATGGAGTGAGAGGAGGAGGAGGAGATGGAGTGAGAGGAGGAGGAAGAGATGGAGAGAGAGGAGGAGGAAGAGATGGAGAGAGAGGAGGAGACGGAGAGAGAGGAGGAGACGGAGAGAGAGGAGGAAGAGGAGACGGAGAGAGAGGAGGAAGAGGAGACGGAGAGAGAGGAGGAAGAGGAGACGGAGAGAGAGGAGGAAACGGAGAGAGAGGAGGAAGAGGAGACGGAGAGAGAGGAGGAAGAGACGGAGAGAGAGGAGGAAGAGACGGAGAGAGAGGAGGAAGAGGAGAGAGAGGAGGAAGAGGAGAGAGAGGAGGAAGAGATGGAGAGAGAGGAGGAAGAGATGGAGAGAGAGGAGGAGGAGATGGAGAGAGAGGAGAGAGGAGGAGGAAGAGGAGAGAGAGGAGGAAGAGATGATGGAAAGAGGTGGAAGGGATGGAGCAGAGTGGAAGAGGAGAGGAAGAGAGAGGAGAAAGGAGATGGAGAGAGAGGAGGAAGAGGAGAGAGAGGAGGAAGAGGAGGAGGAGAGAGAGGAGGAAGAGGAGGAGGAAGAGGAGGAGGAGAGAGAGGAGGAAGAGGAGAGAGAGGAGGAGGAAGAGGAGAGAGAGGAGGAGGAAGAGGAGAGAGAGGAGGAGGAAGAGGAGGAGGAGAGAGAGGAGGAAGAGGAGAGAGAGGAGGAGGAAGAGGAGACGGAGAAGAGAGGAGGAAGAGGAGACGGAGAAGAGAGGAGGAAGAGGAGACGGAGAAGAGAGGAGGAAGAGGAGACGGAGAGAGAGGAGGAAGAGGAGACGGAGAGAGAGGAGGAAGAGGAGACGGAGAGAGAGGAGGAAGAGGAGACGGAGAGAGAGGAGGAAGAGGAGACGGAGAGAGAGGAGGAAGAGGAGACAGAGAGGGAGGAGGAAGAGGAGACGGAAGGAGGTGGAAGGGATGGAGAAGAGTGGAAGAGGAGAGGGAGGAGGAAGAGGAGACAGAGAGAGAGGAGGAAGCATCTCCCACCGTAGGACTCGTAGCCATCCATGGACTTGACGGTGAGCAGGAGGTGCTGGTCCTGCAGGTACTCGATGTCGGAGAGGATGGGCTTGAGCTGCAGGGACAAGGACGGTGAGCAAGACCACCGAGGGTCACCCCCAACCCCAGGTCGTGCCTCAGTTTCCCCTCCTCACCGTCGGCAGCTGCCGCGACGACCACTGCACCTTCAAGAAGTTGATGTTGTCGCTGCTCTGGCTGTCGTTCTCGAAGCTCTTCTTGAACTCTGAGAGAGAAGAACGACTCGGTCGACCTCCCGCAACCTTCTGGAGGTTCTTCCGGAACCTTCTGGAGGTTCTTCCGGAACCTTCTGGAGGTTCTTCAAGGGGCATCTCCGGCTCTTCCCAACCTTCCAGGCAGGTGGAGTAGAACTCGATGAAGAACTTGGTGCGACTGGAGGTCTTGACGATGGCCTCAACGCTCTCGAACTCGATGTGGGCCTGATCCGAGGACTTGGAGAGGCCTGAGGGGACGAGGGGGGCAATGGGGACGATGGAGGAGAAGCCATCATGGACCTCACGGAGAGGAGGAGGGACCTGGAGGGACCTGGAGGGACCTGGAGGGCTCGGTCACCTTTCTTGGAGACGAACTGGGAGGTGACCCCGACCTCGAAGGAGGCGAAGACGGGAGAGTGGTCGCTGGTGACGATGTCATCGGTGCAGCCTGAGGGAAAAATGGGGACGAGAGGGACAATTTGGGGCTTGGAGGGACATCTGGGGTTTGGGGGGGAGGGGGACACCGGGAAGGAGGGGATGAGGGTCTGACCGTAGGAGTTGCAGTTGATGTGGGTCTCCGGGTAGGACTTCCAGAGGATCCGGTCGCACCAGGAGGGGACGTTGGTGCGAACCTGGTGGGAGGAGAAGGAGGAGGAGGAGGAGGAGGAGGAGGAGGAGAAAGAGGAGAAGGAATAAGAAGAGGAGGAGGAATAAGAAGAGGGGGAGGAAGAAGGAGAAGAGGAGGAGGAGGACGAGGAGAAGGAGGAAGAATAAGAGGAGGAAGGAGAAGAGGAGGAGGAGGAAGAAATGGAGAAGGAGGAAGAAGAGGAGGAGGAGAAAGAAATGGAGGAGAAGGAGAAATGAGAAGAGGAGGAATAAGAGGAGGAGGAGGAGGAATAAGAAGAGGAGGAGGAGGAATAAGAGGAGGAGGAGGAGGAATAAGAGGAATAAGAGGAGGAATAAGAGGAATAAGAGGAGGAATAAGAGGAATAAGAGGAGGAATAAGAGGAATAAGAGGAGGAATAGGAGGAGAAGAGGAGGAATAGGAGGAGAAGAGGAGGAATAGGAGGAGAAGAGGAGGAATAGGAGGAGAAGAGGAGGAATAGGAGGAGAAGAGGAGGAGGAAGAGGAAGAGGAGGAGGAGGAGAAGAGGAAGAGGAGGAGGAGGAGAAGAGGAAGAGGAGGAGGAGGAGAAGAGGAAGAGGAGGAGGAGAAGAGGAGGAGGAAGAAATGGAAGAAGAGGAGGAGGAAGAGGAGAAGGAGGAATAAGAACAGGAGGAGGAAGAAGGAGAAGAGGAGGAGGAGGAGAAGGAAGAAATGGAGGAGGAGGAAGAGGAGAAGGAGAAAGAATAAGAGGAGGAAGGAGAAGATGAGGAGGAGGAAGAAGAGGAGGAGGAGGAAGAAATGGAAGAAATGGAAGAAGAAGAGGAGGAGAAGAGGAGGAGAAGAGGAGGAGAAGAGGAGGAGAAGAGGAGGAGAAGAGGAGGAGAAGAGGAGGAGAAGAGGAGGAGAAGAGGAGGAGAAGAGGAGGAGAAGAGGAGGAGAAGAGGAGGAGAAGAGGAGGAGGAGGAAGGAGAAGAGGAGGAGGAGGAAGGAGAAGAGGAGGAAGGAGAAGAGGAGGAGGAGGAAGGAGAAGAGGAGGAGAAGGAGGAGGAGAAGGAGGAGAAGGAGGAGGAGGAAGGAGAAGAGGAGGAGGAGGAAGGAGAAGAGGAGGAGGAGGAAGGAGAAGAGGAGGAGAAGGAGGAGAAGGAGGAGGAGAAGGAGGAGAAGGAGGAGAAGGAGGAGAAGGAGGAGGAGAAGCTCAGGATGGACAGAAGGACCTCAGGCCAGGGTTGTCCCACCTACCCCCGTCGGCTTCTGCTTGTGCCACACGTAGGTGTCTCGGGAGCCCCTCTCGTAGCGGTAGGTGGGGGGGAAGGTGATCTCCTCCTCTCCTGCTCCAAAAGTTCTCCAGGTGAAGGACGACCCACACCTTGGGGGCTTCATCCCCACCTCGGGGACGACCAAAAAGGGTCCTCACCAAAGCGCAAGAAGATCTTGTGCTTCTCCTTCTCCAGGTTGAGCTGATCCACCTTGAGCAGGGGCTCCAGCTCCTTGCGGCTGATGTAGTTGAGGATCTCCTGGAGGGACGAGAAGGTCCTTGAGAACTTCGTGGACATCAACTGTCGACCCTCAAGCACCATCTCGGGGCTTGAGGAGCTTCTGAAGCATCAGAACTGGAGATTAAAGGTCTTTGAGGACCTCGGAGACACCAACTATCACCTTTAGGAGCTTCAGAAGCATCAGAACTGGAGCTTAAAGGTCTTTGAGAACCTCGGAGACACCAACTGTCACCTTGAGGAGCTTCTGAAGCATCAGAACTGGAGCTTAAAGGGCTTTGAAAACCTCAGAGACACCAACTATCACCTTGAGGAACATCTGAAGCATCAGAACTGGAGCTTAAAGGGCTTTGAGAAGCTCAGAGACACCAACTATCAACTTGAGGAGCTTCTGAAGCATCAGAACTGGAGCTTAAAGGGCTTTGAGGACCTCGGAGACAACAACTATCGACCCTCAACCACCACCTCAGGCTCTGAGGAGCTTCTGAAGCATCAGAACTGGAGCTTAAAGGGCTTTGAGAAGCTCAGAGACACCAACTATCACCTTGAGGAGCATCTGAAGCATCAGAACTGGAGCTTAAAGGGCTTTGAGAACATCAGAGACACCAACTATCAACTTGAGGAGCTTCTGAAGCATCAGAACTGGAGCTTGAAGGGCTTTGAGGACCTCGGAGGCACCAACTATCACCTCGAGGAGCTTCTGAAGCATCAGAACTGGAGCTTAAAGGGCTTTGAGAACCTCGGAGACACCAACTATCAACTTGAGGAGCTTCTGAAGCATCAGAACTAGAGCTTAAAGGTCTTTGAGAACCTCGGAGACAACAACTATCGACCCTCAACCACCACCTCAGGCTCTGAGGAGCTTCTGAAGCATCAGAACTGGAGCTTAAAGGGCTTTGAGAACATCAGAGACACCAACTATCACCTTGAGGAGCTTCTGAAGCATCAGAACTGGAGCTTAAAGGGCTTTGAGGACCTCGGAGACAACAACTATCGACCCTCAACCACCACCTCAGGCTCTGAGGAGCTTCTGAAGCATCAGAACTGGAGCTTAAAGGGCTTTGAGGACCTCGGAGACAACAACTATCGACCTTCAACCACCACCTCAGGCTCTGAGGAGCTTCTGAAGCATCAGAACTGGAGCTTAAAGGGCTTTGAGGACCTCGGAGACAACAACTATCAATCCTCAAGCACCACCTCAAGGCTTTAGGAGCTTCTGAAGCATCAGAACTGGAGCTTAAAGGGCTTTGAGGACCTCGGAGACACCAACTATTGACCCTCAACCACCACTTCAGGCTCTGAGGAGCTTCTGAAGCATCAGAACTGGAGCTTAAAGGTCTTTGAGGACCTTGGAGACACCAACTATCACCTCAAGGAGCTTCTGAAGCATCAGAACTGGAGCTTGAAGGGCTTTGACGACCTTGGAGACACCAACTATCACCTCGAGGAGCTTCTGAAGCATCAGAACTGGAGCTTCAAGGGCTTTGAGGACCTCGGAGACACCAACTATCACCTCGAGGGGCATCTGAAGCATCAGAACTGGAGCTTAAAGGGCTTTGAGGACCTCGGAGACACCAACTATCACCTTGAGGGGCATCTGAAGCATCAGAACTGGAGCTTAAAGGGCTTTGAGGACCTCGGAGACAACAACTATCACCTCGAGGAGCTTCAGAAGCATCAGAACTGGAGCTTAAAGGGCTTTGAGAACCTCGTAGACACCACCTATGGACCCTGAGGGCCTGAGGAGCTCCCGGTCCCCACCTGGATGTCCATGTCCAGGCGGTAGTTGAGGTCCCCGAACCAGAAGAGGTGGGTGAAGCGCAAGGAGATGTCGAAGGAGCTGAGCTGCTTGTCCCCCAGAGCCAGAAGCCGCAGGATGTCCAAGTAGTTCTGGTTCCTCCTGGAGGACGAAGACGACGAAGATGAGGAGGCGACCTCGGTGGTGGCCTCGGAGGAGGTCGAGGAGGTCTTAGGCACTCACCGTGGGGTCTTCTCGCCGCCCGAGGTGAGGTGGCAGTTGACGAAGCCCAGGGAGGTCCCGTTGAAGAGGAAGGAGACGCCCACTGCCCCCTTGTTGCCTACGGGAGGGACACCTCCTGGTGACCTCCAACCCCTCCTGGTGTCATCAAACAGGGACCTGGGACCCTCCTGGTGTCCTCCAACCCCTCCTGGTGACCTCCAACAGGGACCTGGGACCCTCCTCATGTCCTCCAACCCCTCCTGGTGTCCTCCAATAGGGACCTGAGACACTCCTGGTGCCACCAACAGGGACCTGGGACCCTCCTGGTGTCCTCCAACCCCCTCCTGGTGACCCCCAACAAGGACCTGGGACCCTCCTCATGTCCTCCAACCCCTCCTGGTGACCCCAATAGGGACCTGGGACCCTCCTGGTGCCACCAACAGGGACCTGGGACCCTCCTCATGACCTCCAATCCCTCCTGGTGGCATCAAACAGGGACCTGGGACCTCCTGGTGCCACCAACAGGGACCTGGGACCCTCCTGGTGTCCTCCAACCCCTCCTGGTGACCCCAATAGGGACCTGAGACCCTCCTGGTGACCTCCAACCCCTCCTGGTGTCCTCCAACAGGGACCTGGGACCCTCCTGGTGCCACCAACAGGGACCTGGGACCCTCCTGGTGACCTCCAACCCCTCCCGAGTTGTCACCCAATAGGGACCTGGGACCCTCCTGGTGTCCTCCGACCCCTCCTGGTGGCATCAAACAGGGACCTGGGACCCTCCTCATGTCCTCCAACCCCTCCTGGTGACCCCAATAGGGACCTGAGACCCTCCTGGTGTCCTCCAACCCCTCCTGGTGACCCCAATAGGGACCTGGGACCCTCCTCATGACCTCCAACCCCTCCTGGTGACCCCAATAGGGACCTGAGACCCTCCTGGTGCCACCAACAGGGACCTGGGACCCTCCTCATGACCTCCAACCCCTCCTGGTGGCATCAAACAGGGACCTGAGACCCTCCTCATGACCTCCAACCCCCTCCTGGTGGCATCAAACAGGGACCTGGGACCCTCCTGGTGCCACCAACAGGGACCTGGGACCATCCTCATAACCTCCAACCCCTCCTGGTGCCACCAACAGGGACCTGGGACCCTCCTCATGACCTCCAACCCCCTCCTGGTGGCATCAAACAGGGACCTGGGACCCTCCTGGTGCCACCAACAGGGACCTGGGACCCTCCTGGTGACCTCCAACCCCTCCTGGTGTCATCAAACAGGGACCTGGGACCCTCCTCATGACCTCCAACCCCCTCCTGGTGCCACCAACAGGGACCTGGGACCTTCCTGGTGTCCTCCAACCCCTCCTGGTGACCCCAATAGGGACCTGCGATCTTCCTGGTGTCCTCCAACCCCTCCTGGTGTCTCCCAACAGGGACCTGGGACCCTCCTGGTGCCACCAACAGGGACCTGGGACCCTCCTGGTGACCTCCAACCCCTCCTGGTGACCCCAATAGGGACCTGGGATCTTCCTGGTGTCCCCCAACCCCTCCTGGTGACCTCCAACAGGGACCTGGGATCTTCCTGGTGTCCCCCAACCCCTCCTGGTGACCTCCAACAGGGACCTGGGACTCTCCTGGTGTCCTCCAACCCCTCCTGGTGACCCCAATAAGGACCTGGGACCCTCCTGGTGCCACCAACAGGAACCTGGGACCTTCCTGGTGACCTCCAACCCCTCCTGGTGTCATCAAACAGGGACCTGGGACCCTCCTCATGACCTCCAACCCCTCCTGGTGGCATCAAACAGGGACCTGGGACCCTCCTCAAGTCCTCGAACCCCTCCTGGTGACCTCCAACAGGGACCTGGGACCTCCTGGTATCTCCCAATAGGGACCTGGGACCCTCCTCATGACCTCCAACCCCTCCTGGTGTCCTCCAACAGGGACCTGAGACTCTCCTGGTGTCCCCCGACCCCTCCCGGGTTGTCACCCGTGGTGGGGTTGGTGGTACCGAGGGTGTTGGCGATGCCGGTCTTGACGCTGGAGGTGCTGACGTGGCTGATGCGCGTCTCGTGCTCGGGTCTCACCAGCACCACCACCTTGATGTTCCACAGCGACTGGACGGCCACCTGCGGAGGCCACCACGTCACCAGGGCCACTTGGACCGCCTCGAAAAGCCACCCGGAGACTCCACAGACTCACCCAGAGCTTCCAAAACCCACCCAGAGCCTCCAAAACCCACCCAGAGCCTCACAAAACCCACCAGAAGCTCCACCAGGAGCTCCTCAAACATCCCAAAACCACCTCAAACCACCTCAAGAGGAGGTTCTGAAGCTTCTCAGCTCCTCTTGAGTTGGTTTTGGGAGTGTTTGAGGAGCTCCTGGTGGAGCTGAGAAGGTAGTTGGTTTCCAGGAGGGGCTGAGAAGCTTTGGAAGTTCCTCTTGAGGTGGTTTTGGGCTGTTTGAGGAGCTCCTGGTGGAGCCGGGAAGGAGGTTTGTGTCAGGAGCTCCTCAAACAGCCCAAAACCACCTCAAGAGGAACTTCCGAAGCTTCTCAGCTCCTGGTAGAGTCCAACAACCTTCTCAGCTCCGTCAGGAGCTCCTCAAACACATCAAAAACAACTCAAGAGGAACTTCTGAAGCTTCTCAGACCCTCGTGGACATCAATCATCTTCACCAGGAGCTCCTCAAACACTCCAAAAACACCTCAAGAGGAACTTCTGAAGCTTCTCAGCTCCTGGTAGGAACCAACCACCTTCTCAGCTCCACCAGGAGCTCCTCAAACAGCCCAAAAACAGCTCAAGAGGAACTTCTGAAGCTTCTCAGCTCCTGGTAGGAACCAACCACCTTCTCAGCTCCACCAGGAGCTCCTCAAACACATCAAAAACACCTCAAGAGGAACTTCTGAAGCTTCTCAGCTCCTGGTAGGAACCAACCACCTTCTCAGCTCCACCAGGAGCTCCTCAAACACATCAAAAACAGCTCAAGAGGAACTTCTGAAGCTTCTCAGCTCCTGGTAGGAACCAACCACCTTCTCAGCTCCATCAGGAGCTCCTCAAACAGCCCAAAAACACCTCAAGAGGAACTTCTGAAGCTCCGAAGCTCCTGGTAGGAACCAACCACCTTCTCAGCTCCACCAGGAGCTCCTCAAACACATCAAAAACAGCTCAAGAGGAACTTCTGAAGCTTCTCAGCTCCTTCTGGGCAACAACCACCTTCTCAGCTCCACCAGGAGCTCCTCAAACACATCAAAAACACCTCAAGAGGAACTTCTGAAGCTCCGAAGCTCCTGGTAGGAACCAACCACCTTCTCAGCTCCATCAGGAGCTCCTAAAACACTCCAAAAACAGCTCAAGAGGAACTTCCAAAGCTTCTCAGCTCCTTCTGGGCAACAACCACCTTCTCAGCTGCAACAGGAGCTCCTCAAACAGCCCAAAAACAGCTCAGGAGGAACTTCCAAAGCTTCTCAGACCCTCGTGGACATCAATCATCTTCACCAGGAGCTCCTCAAACACTCCAAAAACACCTCAAGAGGAACTTCTGAAGCTCCGAAGCTCCTGGTAGGAACCAACCACCTTCTCAGCTCCACCAGGAGCTCCTCAAACACATCAAAAACACCTCAAGAGGAACTTCCAAAGCTTCTCAGACCCTCGTGGACATCAATCATCTTCACCAGGAGCTCCTCAAACACTCCAAAAACACCTCAAGAGGAACTTCTGAAGCTTCTCAGCTCCTGGTAGGAACCAACCACCTTCTCAGCTCCACCAGGAGCTCCTCAAACACATCAAAAACACCTCAAGAGGAACTTCTGAAGCTTCTCAGCTCCTGGTAGGAACCAACCACCTTCTCAGCTCCACCAGGAGCTCCTCAAACAGCCCAAAAACAGCTCAAGAGGAACTTCTGAAGCTTCTCAGCTCCTGGTAGGAACCAACCACCTTCTCAGCTCCACCAGGAGCTCCTCAAACACATCAAAAACACCTCAAGAGGAACTTCCGAAGCTTCTCAGCTCCTGGTAGGAACCAACCACCTTCTCAGCTCCACCAGGAGCTCCTCAAACACATCAAAAACAGCTCAAGAGGAACTTCTGAAGCTTCTCAGCTCCTTCTGGGCAACAACCACCTTCTCAGCTCCACCAGGAGCTCCTCAAACACATCAAAAACACCTCAAGAGGAACTTCTGAAGCTCCGAAGCTCCTGGTAGGAACCAACCACCTTCTCAGCTCCACCAGGAGCTCCTCAAACACATCGAAAACAACTCAAGAGGAACTTCTGAAGCTTCTCAGCTCCTGGTAGGAACCAACCACCTTCTCAGCTCCATCAGGAGCTCCTAAAACACTCCAAAAACATCTCAAGAGGAACTTCCGAAGCTTCTCAGTTGAGGTAGGAACCAACCACCTTCTCAGCTCCACCAGGAGCTCCTCAAACAGCCCAAAAACAGCTCAAGAGGAACTTCTGAAGCTCCGAAGCTCCTGGTAGGAACCAACCACCTTCTCAGCTCCACCAGGAGCTCCTCAAACACATCGAAAACAACTCAAGAGGAACTTCTGAAGCTTCTCAGCTCCTGGTAGGAACCAACCACCTTCTCAGCTCCACCAGGAGCTCCTCAAACACATCAAAAACAACTCAAGAGGAACTTCCAAAGCTTCTCAGCTCCACCAGGAGCTCCTCAAACAGCCCAAAACCACCTCAAGAGGAACTTCCAAAGCTTCTCAGCTCCTGGTAGGAACCAATCACCTTCTCAGCTCCACCAGGAGCTCCTCAAACACATCAAAAACACCTCAAGAGGAACTTCCGAAGCTCCGAAGCTCCTGGTAGGAACCAACCACCTTCTCAGCTCATCCAGGAGCTCCTCAAACACATCAAAAACAGCTCAAGAGGAACTTCCGAAGCTTCTCAGCTCCTTCTGGGCAACAACCACCTTCTCAGCTGCAACAGGAGCTCCTAAAACAGCCCAAAAACAGCTCAGGAGGAACTTCCAAAGCTTCTCAGCTCCTTCTGGGCAACAACCACCTTCTCAGCTCCACCAGGAGCTCCTCAAACACATCGAAAACAACTCAAGAGGAACTTCTGAAGCTCCGAAGCTCCTGGTAGGAACCAACCACCTTCTCAGTTCCATCAGGAGCTACTCAGACACTCCAAAAACAACTCAAGAGGAACTTCCAAAGCTTCTCAGCTCCACCAGGAGCTCCTCAAACACATCAAAAATAACTCAAGAGGAACTTCTGAAGCTTCTCAGCTCCTTCTGGGCAACAACCACCTTCTCAGCTCCATCAGGAGCTCCTCAAACACATCAAAAACAACTCAAGAGGAACTTCCGAAGCTTCTCAGCTCCTGGTAGGAACCAACCACCTTCTCAGCAACATCAGGAGCTCCTCAAACATCCCAAAAACAGCTCAAGAGGAACTTCCAAAGCTTCTCAGCTCCTTCTGGGCAACAACCACCTTCTCAGCTCCACCAGGAGCTCCTCAAACAGCCCAAAAACAGCTCAAGAGGAACTTCCAAAGCTTCTCAGCTCCTTCTAGGCAACAACCAACTTCTCAGCTCCACCAGGAGCTCCTCAAACATCCCAAAAACACCTCAAGAGGAACTTCCAAAGCTTCTCAGACCCTCGTGGGCACCAACCACCTTCTTAGCTCCACCAGGAGCTCCTCAAACACATCAAAAAACAACTCAAGAGGAACTTCTGAAGCTCCGAAGCTCCTGGTAGGAACCAACCACCTTCTCAGCTCCACCAGGAGCTCCTCAAACACATCAAAAATAACTCAGGAGGAACTTCTGAAGCTTCTCAGCTCCTTCTGGGCAACAACCACCTTCTCAGCTCCTCCAGGAGCTCCTCAAACACTCCAGAAACATCTCAAGAGGAACTTCCAAAGCTTCTCAGACCCTCGTGGGCACCAACCACCTTCTCAGCTCCACCAGGAGCTCCTCAAACAGCCCAAAAACACCTCAAGAGGAACTTCCAAAGCTTCTCAGACCCTCAGGAGGAACTTTGGAAGCTCCAGAGCTCCCAGTGGTCCCAGTACCGGTCGGTAGTCGACGTCGGAGAAGTCCTTGAGGGCCCCGCGGAGGAAGTCCACCCACTCCTTGTCCCCCAGCGAGTTCTCCTGGGACCCGAAGACGTAGATGTCGTGGGGGATGGCGACCGTGGCCTCGTCCAGGGTCTTGCCCAAGCCCTTGGAGGTGAACCAGGAGGAGACGTTCTTGGGAGGTGGGACACCCCCTGGAGAATGAGACAAGAAGGTAAAGCAGGTCACCCGGAGGAGCCGAGGAACCGAACCCGAGGTTGGTGGCATCTCCGGAGGGTTCTCCCGTGTCTCTCACCCATGTTCCAGGTGCCGATGAAGATGGAGATCATGTCCGGCTCGTCCTGCTGGGAGTGTTTGTTCTTCATCAGCTGCAGGAGCTGGCAGAAGGCTTCTCGCTTCTGGGAGGAGGAGGAGGAGGAGAAGACAATATGGGGCTTGGGGGGGATCGAGGTGCGTCCGGGTCAACTCACCAGGTCCCCAAAGTCCATCCCAGGTCCTCAAGGTCCGTCTCGGGTCCCTGAAGTCCATCCCAGGTCCCACTCCAGGTCCCCAGAATCCATTTCAGGTCCTCAAAGTCCATCCCAGGTCCCCCCCAAGGTCCCCAAAGTCCATCCAGGTTCCACCTCCAGGTCCCTAAAGTCCATCCCAGGTCCCCTCCCAGGTCTCTAAAGTCCATCCCAGGTCCCCAAAGTCCATCCAAGTCACATCTCAGGTCCCCAAAGTCCATCCCAGGTCCCCAAAGTCCATCCCACGTCCCTTCCCACGTCCCCAAAGTCCATCCCACGTCCCTTCCCAGGTCCTCAAAGTCCATCCAGGTCCCCCCCAGGTTCCCAAAGTCCATCCCAGGTCCCCCCCCAGGTCTCTAAAGTCCATCCCAGGTTCCCAAAGTCCATCCAAGTCACATCTCAGGTCCCCAAAGTCCATCCCAGGTCCCTAAAGTCCATCCAAGTTCCACCCCCAGGTCCCCAAAGTCCATACAGGTCCCGTCCCAGGTCCCCAAAGTCCATCCCAGGTCTCCCCCACCAAGTCTCCAAAGTCCATCCTGGGTCCCCACCCCAGGTCCCCAAAGTCCATCCCAGGTCCCCTCCCAGGTCCCCAAAGTCCATCCAAGTCACATCTCAGGTCCCCAAAGTCCATCCCAGGTCCCTAAAGTCCATCCAAGTTCCACCCCCAGGTCCCCAAAGTCCATCCAGGTCCCCACACAGGTCCCCAAAGTCCATCCCAGGTGCCCTCCCAGGTCCCCAAAGTCCACCCCAGGTCCCCACAGTCCATCCAAGGTCCCCTCCCAAGTCCCCAAAGTCCATCTAGGTCCTATCCCAGGTCCCCAAAGTCCATCCAGGTCCCACCCACAGGTCCCACCCACAGGTCCCCAAAGTCCATTCCAGGTCCCATCCTAGGTCCTCAAAGTCCATCCCAGGTCCCACCTCAGGTCCTCAAAGTCCATCCCAGGTCCTATCCCAGGTCCCCAAAGTCCATCCCAGGTCCCCAAAATCCATCCCAGGTCCCGTCCCAGGTCCCCAAAGTCCATCCCAGGTCCCACCTCAGGTCCTCAAAGTCCATCCCAGGTCCTATCCCAGGTCCCCAAAGTCCATCCCAGGTCCCCAAAATCCATCCCAGGTCCCGTCCCAGGTCCCCAAAGTCCATCCCAGGTCCCCCCACCAGGTCCTCAAAGTCCATCCCAGGTCCTATCCCAGGTCCTCAAAGTCCATCCCAGGTCCCCAAAATCCATCCAGGTCCCGTCCCAGGTCCCCAAAGTCCATCCCAGGTCCCCCCACCAGGTCCCCAAAGTCCATCTCAGGTCCCATCCCAGGTCCCCAGAGTCCATCCCAGGTCCCCAAAGTCCATCTCAGGTCCTCAAAGTCCATCCAGGTTCTGCCCCCAGGTCCCCAAAGTCCATCCCAGGTCCCCAAAGTCCATCCCAGGTCCTATCCCAGGTCCCCAAAGTCCATCCAGGTCCCCAAAGTCCATCCCAGGTCCCCAAAGCCACCCCAGGTCCCATCCCAGGTCCCCAAAGTCCATCCCAGGTCCCCAAAGTCCATCCCAGGTCCTATCCCAGGTCCCCAAAGTCCATCCAGGTCCCCAAAGTCCATCCCAGGTCCCCAAAGCCACCCCAGGTCCCATCCCAGGTCCCCAAAGTCCATCCCAGGTCCCCAAAGCCACCCCAGGTCCCATCCCAGGTCCCCAAAGTCCATCCCAGGTCCCCAAAGCCACCCCAGGTCCCATCCCAGGTCCCAAAAGTCCATCCCAGGTGCCCTCCCAGGTCCCCAAAGTCCATCCCAGGTCCCTAAAGCCACCCCAGGTCCCATCCCAGGTCCCCAAAGTCCATCCCAGGTCCCCAAAGTCCATCCAGGTTCCACCTCCAGGTTCCCAAAGTCCATCCAAGGTCCCCCCCCAGGTCCCTAAAGTCCATCCCAGGTCCCCAAAGTCCATCCAAGTCACATCTCAGGTCCCCAAAGTCCATCCCAGGTCCCTAAAGTCCATCCAAGTTCCACCCCCAGGTGCCCAAAGTCCATTCCAGGTCCCCACACAGGTCCCCAAAGTCCATCCAGGTCCCCACACAGGTCCCCAAAGTCCATCCCAGGTCCCCAAAGTCCATCCAGGTATGCCTCCCAGGACCCCAAAGTCCATCCCAGGTGCCCTCCCAGGTCCCCAAAGTCCACCCCAGGTCCCCACAGTCCATCCAAGGTCCCCTCCCAAGTCCCCAAAGTCCATCTAGGTCCTATCCCAGGTCCCCAAAGTCCATCCAGGTCCCACCCACAGGTCCCCAAAGTCCATTCCAGGTCCCATCCTAGGTCCTCAAAGTCCATCCCAGGTCCCATCTCAGGTCCTCAAAGTCCATCCCAGGTCCTATCCCAGGTCCCCAAAGTCCATCCCAGGTCCCCAAAATCCATCCAGGTCCCGTCCCAGGTCCCCAAAGTCCATCCCAGGTCCCATCCTAGGTCCTCAAAGTCCATTCCAGGTCCTATCCCAGGTCCTCAAAGTCCATCCCAGGTCCCCAAAATCCATCCAGGTCCCGTCCCAGGTCCCCAAAGTCCATCCCAGGTCCCCCCACCAGGTCCCCAAAGTCCATCTCAGGTCCCATCCCAGGTCCCCAGAGTCCATCCCAGGTCCCCAAAATCCATCCAGGTCCCGTCCCAGGTCCCCAAAGTCCATTCCAGGTCCCATCCTAGGTCCTCAAAGTCCATCCCAGGTCCTATCCCAGGTCCCCAGAGTCCATCCCAGGTCCCCAAAATCCATCCAGGTCCCGTCCCAGGTCCCCAAAGTCCATTCCAGGTCCCATCCTAGGTCCTCAAAGTCCATCCCAGGTCCTATCCCAGGTCCCCAGAGTCCATCCCAGGTCCCCAAAGTCCATCCAGGTCCTCAAAGTCCATCTCGGGTCCCTAAAGTCCATCCAGGTTCTGCCCCCAGGTCCCCAAAGTCCATCCCAGGTCCTATCCCAGGTCCCCAAAGTCCATCCAGGTCCCAAAGTCCATCCCAGGTCCCCAAAGTCCATCCAGGTTCTGCCCCCAGGTCCCCAAAGTCCATCCCAGGTCCCCAAAGCCACCCCAGGTCCCATCCCAGGTCCCCAAAGCCACCCCAGGTCCCATCCCAGGTCCCAAAAGTCCATCCCAGGTGCCCTCCCAGGTCCCCAAAGTCCATCCAGGTCCCCAAAGTCCATCTCAGGTCCCCAAAGCCACCCCAGGTCCCATCCCAGGTCCCCAAAGTCCATCCCAGGTCCCCAAAGCCACCCCAGGTGTCCCATCCCAGGTCCCCAAAGTCCATCCCAGGTCCCCAAAGTCCATCCAGGTTCCACCCCCAGGTCCCCATTTCCATCCCAGGTCCCCTCAGTCCATCCTAGGTCCCCCCCCCCAGGTCCCCAAAGCCACCCCAGGTCCCCGATGTCCCCCCCCGGGTCCCCACGCGTGCGCTGACGAAGACGAAGTCCTTGCGTTGGGTTTTGTCCTTGTCCTTCTCGAAGACGATGGCCAGTTTGTTGGGGACTCGCTGGGACTTGATCAGCTGACGGACTGGGGAGGGGGGGGAACTGGTGCCACTGGGGGGGGACTGGGGAGGGCAACTGGGGGGGGACTGGGGGAACCGGGAGGGGGAAATGGTGGGACTGGGGGAACCGGGAAGAGGAAATGGTGGGACTGGGGGAACTGGGATGGGGACATTGGGAGGGGCACAAGGGGATGGGGACACTGGTGGGACTGGGGGAACTGGAAGGGGGAACTGGGAGGACTGGGGCGACTGGGATGGGGAACTGGGAGGGCAACTGGTGGGACTGGGGGAACTGGGAAGGGGAAATGGTGGGACTGGGGGAACTGGGAAGGGGACATTGGGAGGGGCACAAGGGGATGGGGACACTGGTGGGACTGGGGGAACTGGAAGGGGGAACTGGGAGGACTGGGGCGACTGGGATGGGGAACTGGGAGGGCAACTGGTGGGACTGGGGGAACTGGAAAGGGTGAACTGGTGGGACTGGGGAACTGGGATGGGGAACTGGTGGGACTGGGGCTCTGGGAGGGGGGAACTGGTGGGACTGGGGGAACTGGAAGGGGGAACTGGGAGGACTGGGGCGACTGGGATGGGGAACTGGGACGGCAACTGGTGGGACTGGGGGAACTGGGAGGGGGGAACTGGTGGGACTGGGGGAACTGGGAGGGGTGAACTGGTGGGACTGAGGGAACTGGGAGGGGGGAACTGGTGGGACTGGGGGAACTGGGAGGGGGAACTGGTGGGACTGGGGGAACTGGGAGGGGGGAACTGGTGGGGCTGGGAGAACTGGGAGGGGGGAACTGATGGGACTAGGGGAACTGGGAGGGGGAAACTGATGGGACTGAGGAACTGGGAGAGGGAACTGGCGGGACTGGGAGAACTGGGAGAGGGGAACTGATGGGACTGGGGAAACTGGGATGGGGAACTGGTGGGACTGGGGCTCTGGGAGGGGGGAACTGGTGGGACTGGGGAACTGGGAGGGGGGAACTGGTGGGACTGGGGAACTGGGAGGGGGGAACTGGTGGGACTGGGAGAACTGGGATGGGGGAACTGGTGGGACTGGGGGAACTGGGATGGGGAACTGGTGGGACTGGGGAACTGGGAGGGGGGAACTGGTGGGACTGAGGAGACTGGGAGGGGGGAACTGGTGGGACTGGGGGAACTGGGATGGGGGAACTGGTGGGTCTGGCAGAACTGGGAGGGGGGAACTGGTGGGACTGGGGAACTGGGAGGGGGAACTGGGAAGGGGGAACTGGGAGGGGGGAATTGGTGGGACTGGGGAACTGGGAGGGGGGAATTGGTGGGTCTGGCAGAACTGGGAGGGGGGAACTGGTGGGACTGGGGCTCTGGGAGGGGGGAACTGGTGGGACTGAGGAACTGGGAGGGGGGAACTGGTGGGACTGGGGGAACTGGGATGGGGGAACTGGTGGGTCTGGGGGAACTGGGAGGGGGGAATTGGTGGGACTGGGGAACTGGGAGGGGGGAATTGGTGGGTCTGGCAGAACTGGGAGGGGGGAACTGGTGGGACTGGGGCTCTGGGAGGGGGGAACTGGTGGGACTGAGGAACTGGGAGGGGGGAACTGGTGGGACTGGGGAAACTGGGATGGGGAACTGGTGGGACTGGGGCTCTGGGAGGGGGGAACTGGTGGGACTGGGGAACTGGGAGGGGGGAACTGGTGGGACTGGGGAACTGGGAGGGGGGAACTGGTGGGACTGGGAGAACTGGGATGGGGGAACTGGTGGGACTGGGGGAACTGGGATGGGGAACTGGTGGGACTGGGGGAACTGGGAGGGGGGAACTGGTGGGACTGAGGAGACTGGGAGGGGGGAACTGGTGGGACTGGGGGAACTGGGAGGGGGAACTGTTGGGACTGGGGGAACTGGGAGGGGGGAACTGGTGGGACTGGGGGAACTGGGATGGGGGAACTGGTGGGTCTGGGGGAACTGGGAGGGGGGAACTGGTGGGACTGGGGGAACTGGGAGGGGTGAACTGGTGGGGCTGGGGGAACTGGGAGGGGTGAACTGGTGGGGCTGGGGGAACTGGGAGGGGGAAACTGATGGGACTGAGGAACTGGGAGAGGGAACTGGCGGGACTGGGAGAACTGGGAGAGGGGAACTGATGGGACTGGGGAAACTGGGATGGGGAACTGGTGGGACTGGGGCTCTGGGAGGGGGGAACTGGTGGGACTGGGGAACTGGGAGGGGGGAACTGGTGGGACTGGGGAACTGGGAGGGGGAACTGGTGGGACTGGGAGAACTGGGATGGGGGAACTGGTGGGACTGGGGGAACTGGGATGGGGAACTGGTGGGACTGAGGAGACTGGGAGGGGGGAACTGGTGGGACTGGGGGAACTGGGATGGGGGAACTGGTGGGACTGGGGGAACTGGGATGGGGGAACTGGTGGGACTGGGGGAACTGGGAGGGGGGAACTGGTGGGACTGGGGGAACTGGGATGGGGGAACTGGGAGGGGGACACTGGGAGGGGTACAATGGGATGGGGGCCCCCAAACCCCCCTTGAGCCCCCACTGACCCCTATAGGAGCCCCCGGACCCCCCAAAACCTCCTCTCTGAGCCCCTCAAACTCCTCTAGGAGCCTTCAGACCCCCCCAAACCCCCTCCTAGAGCCCCCCCAAAAGACCCCTATGAGCCCTCAACCCCCCCAAACCCCTCCTAGAGCCCCCCCAAAAGACCCCTAAGAGCCCTTCAGCCCCCCCAAACCCCCTCTCTGAGCTCCCCCAAACCCCCCTAGGAGCCCCCAAACCCTTCCTTGAGCTCCCCCTGAGCCTTCCCTAGGAGCCTTTCTGACCCCTGAAACCTCCACTTTTAGCCCTCAACTCCCACAACCCCCCCCCAGACCCCCCAAAACTGCCCCCCAGCACCCCCAAACCCACCCTGAGACCCCCAAACTGCTCCCCAGCCCCCTCAAGCCCCTCTCTGAGCACCCCCAAACCCCCTAGGAGCCCCCAAACCCTTCCTTGAGCTCCCTAGAGCCTTCCTCTAGGAGCCTTTCCGACCCCCGAAACCTCCGCTTTTAGCCCTCAACCCCCCAAACCCCCCCCAGACCCCCCAAATTTCCCCCAGACCCCCCAAACTGCCCCCCAGCCCCCCCAAACCGCCCCCCACATCCCCCAAACCCCTCTCTGAGCTCCCCCAAACCCCCTCTAGGAGCCCCCAAACCCCTCCTTGAGCTCCCCCTGAGCCTTCCCTAGGAGCCTTTCAGACCCCCCTAAACCTCCTCTTCTAGGCCCCCCCCCCAACCCCCCCTGAGCCCCCCAAATTTCCCCCAGACCCCCCAAACTGCTCCCCAGCCCCCCCAAACCGCCCCCCACATCCCCCAAACCCCTCTCTGAGCACCCCCAAACCCCCTAGGAGCCTCCAAACCCCTCCTTGAGCTCCCTAGAGCCTTCCTCTAGGAGCCTTTCCGACCCCCGAAACCTCCACTTTTAGCCCCCCAACCCCCCCAAACCCCCCAAAACTGACCCCAGACCCCCCAAACCCACCCTGAGACCCCCAAACTGCTCCCCAGCCCCCTCAAGCCCCTCTCTGAGCACCCCCAAACCCCCCCTAGGAGCCCCCAAACCCCTCCTTGAGCTCCCCCTGAGCCTTCCCTAGGAGCCTTTCCGACCCCCGAAACCTCCACTTTTAGCCCTCAACCCCCCCAAACCCCCCCCAGACCCCCCAAAACTGACCCCAGACCCCCCAAACTGCCCCCCAGCCCCCCCAAACCACCCCCCACATCCCCCAAACCCCTCTCTGAGCTCCCCCAAACCCCCTCTAGGAGCCCACAAACCCCTCCTTGAGCTCCCCTGAGCCTTCCCTAGGAGCCTTTCCGACCCCCCTAAACCTCCACTTTTAGCACCCCCAGCCCCCCCCCAAACCCCCCCCAGACCCCCCAAAACTGCCCCCCAGCACCCCCAAACCCACCCTGAGACCCCCAAACTGCTCCCCAGCCCCCTCAAGCCCCTCCTGAGCTCCCCCAAACCCCCCCTAGGAGCCCCCAAACCCCTCCTTGAGCTCCCCCTGAGCCTTCCCTAGGAGCCTTTCCGACCCCCGAAACCTCCACTTTTAGCCCCCCCCAGCCCCCCCAACCCCCCCTGAGCCCCCCAAATTTCCCCCAGACCCCCCAAACTGCCCCCCAGCCCCCCCAAACCGCCCCCCACATCCCCCAAACCCCCTCTAGGAGCCCCCAAACCCCTCCTTGAGCTCCCCCTGAGCCTTCCCTAGGAGCCTTTCAGACCCCCCTAAACCTCCACTTTTAGCCCTCAACCCCCCCAAACCCCCCCCAGACCCCCCAAAACTGCCCCCCAGCACCCCCAAACCCACCCTGAGACCCCCAAACTGCTCCCCAGCCCCCTCAAGCCCCTCTCTGAGCTCCCCCAAACCCCCCCTAGGAGCCCCCAAACCCCTCCTTGAGCTCCCCCTGAGCCTTCCCTAGGAGCCTTTCCGACCCCCTAAACCTCCACTTTTAGCCCTCAACCCCCCCAACCCCCCCCCAGACCCCCCAAAACTGCCCCCCAGCACCCCCAAACCCACCCTGAGACCCCCAAACTGCTCCCCAGCCCCCTCAAGCCCCTCTCTGAGCACCCCCAAACCCCCCCTAGGAGCCCCCAAACCCCTCCTTGAGCTCCCCCAGAGCCTTCCCTAGGAGCCTTTCCGACCCCCCTAAACCTCCACTTTTAGCCCCCCCAGCCCCCCCAACCCCCCCTGAGCCCCCCAAATTTCCCCCAGACCCCCCAAACTGCCCCCCAGCCCCCCCAAACCGCCCCCCACATCCCCCAAACCCCTCTTTGAGCTCCCCCAAACCCCCTAGGAGCCCCCAAACCCCTCCTTGAGCTCCCTTGAGCCTTCCCTAGGAGCCTTTCAGACCCCCCTAAACCTCCACTTTTAGCCCCCCCAGCCCCCCCAATCCCCCCTGAGCCCCCAAACTGCCCCCCAGCCCCCCCAAACTGCTCCCCAGCCTCCTCAAGCCCCTCTCTGAGCACCCCCAAACCCCCCCTAGGAGCCCCCAAACCCCTCCTTGAGCTCCCCTAGAGCCTTCCTCTAGGAGCCTTTCCGACCCCCGAAACCTCCACTTTTAGCCCTCAACCCCCCCAAACACCCCCCAGACCCCCCAAAACTGCCCCCCAGCACCCCCAAACCCACCCTGAGACCCCCAAACTGCTCCCCAGCCCCCTCAAGCCCCTCTCTGAGCACCCCCAAACCCCCTAGGAGACCCCAAACCCCTCCTTGAGCTCCCCTAGAGCCTTCCCTAGGAGCCTTTCCGACCCCCTAAACCTCCACTTTTAGCCCCCCCAGCCCCCCCCAACCGCCCCCTGAGCCCCCCAAATCGCCCCTGAGCCCCCCAAACTGCCCCCCCAGCCCCCCCAAACCGCCCCCCACATCCCCCAAACCCCTCTTTGAGCTCCCCCAAACCCCCTCTGGGAGCCCCCAAACCCCTCCTTGAGCTCCCCCTGAGCCTTCCCTAGGAGCCTTTCCGACCCCCCTAAACCTCCACTTTTAGCCCCCCCCAACCCCCCCAAACCCCCCAAAACTGACCCCAGCCCCCCCCAAACTGCCCCCCAGCCCCCCAAAACCGCCCCCCACATCCCCCAAGCCCCTCTTTGAGCACCCCCAAACCCCCTAGGAGCCTCCAAACCCCTCCTTGAGCTCCCCTAGAGCCTTCCCTAGGAGCCTTTCAGACCCCCCTAAACCTCCTCTTCTAGCCCCCCCCGCCCCCCCAACCCCCCCTGAGCCCCCCAAATTTCCCCCAGACCCCCCAAACTGCCCCCCAGCCCCCCCAAACTGCTCCCCAGCCTCCTCAAGCCCCTCTCTGAGCACCCCCAAACCCCCCTAGGAGCCCCCAAACCCCTCCTTGAGCTCCCCTAGAGCCTTCCTCTAGGAGCCTTTCCGACCCCCGAAACCTCCACTTTTAGCCCTCAACCCCCCCAAACCCCCCCCAGACCCCCCAAAACTGCCCCCCAGCACCCCCAAACCCACCCTGAGACCCCCAAACTGCTCCCCAGCCCCCCCAAACCCCTCTCTGAGCACCCCCAAACCCCCCTAGGAGCCCCCAAACCCCTCCTTGAGCTCCCTTGAGCCTTCCCTAGGAGCCTTTCCGACCCCCTAAACCTCCACTTTTAGCCCCCCCAACCCCCCCAAACCCCCCAAAACTGACCCCAGCCCCCCCCAAACTGCCCCCCAAGTCCCCCCCCCGAGCCCCCCAAGCGCTCACTGCGGTGGTGGGGGAAGCAGCTCCAGTCCTCGTGGCCCTCGCGCTGGCGCCGCAGCAGCACCAGCCTCCCCCCCTCCACGTCCACGCTCAGCGTCTGCTTCTGCCCCTTCCCCAGTTTGGCCAGTTCCCCCAGCGCCGCGTCCCCACGAACCTGGGGGGGGGGGGGGGGGGAACCCCAAAAAACCAGTAACACCAGTAGCACCCTCCCAGTATCACCAGTAGCCCACCCTGCAGCTACCCAAGTGTCCCCAGTATCGGCTTCCCCAGCTCCCCCAGTAGCCAACCCCCAGATTGCTTCACTGGTTCCCCCAGAGCCACATCCCCCCAGGCCTGGGGGGGACCCCAAAACCAGTAACACCAGTAGCCACCCACCCAGTATCCCCAGTATCCACCCTGCAGCTCTCCCAGTGTCCCCACTATCCACTTCCCCAGCTCCCCCAGTATCCCCAGTATGCATCCCCCAGCTCCCCAGTATCCTCAGTATCTCCCTACAGTATATCCAGTAGCCACCCCCCAGTATCCCCCCCATAACCCCAGTATCCACCCCTCAGCTCCCCCAGTATCCCCAGTATCCACCCCCCAGATTGCTTCACCAGTTCCCCCAGTATCCACCCACCAGCTCCCCCAATATCCCACTCAGCTCCCCCAGTATCCATCCCCAAGCTCCCATAGTATTCCCAGTATCCACCCCCCAGCATCCCCAGTATCCATCCCCTGTATCCCCAGTATCCACTCCCAGCTCTCCCATTATCCACCCTCCAGTATCCCCAGCATCCACCCCCCAGTTCCCCCAGTGTCCCCACTATGCATCCCCCAGTATCCTCCCCAGCTCCCCCAGTATCCACCCTCACAGTTGCTCCAGTATTGCCAGTATCCACCCCCAGTTCCCCAGTAATCCCAGTATCCACCCCAGCTCCCCCAGCATCCATCCCCTGTATCCCCAGTATCCTCCCCAGCACCCCCAGTATCCATCCCCCAGTTCCCCAGTAATCCCAGTATCCACCCCAGCTCCCCCAGCATCCATCCCCTGTATCCCCAGTATCCTCCCCAGTTCCCCCAGTGACCCAGTATCCACTTCCCCAGCTCCCCCAGTAGCCAACCCCCAGATTGCTTCACTGGTTCCCCCAGAGCCACATCCCCCCAGGCCTAGGGGGGACCCCAAAACCAGTAACACCAGTAGCCACCCACCCAGTATCCCCAGTATCCACCCTACAGCTCTCCCAGTGTCCACAGTATCCACTTCCCCAGCTCCCCCAGTATCCCCAGTATGCATCCCCCAGCTCCCCAGTATCCTCAGTATCTCCCTGCAGTATATCCAGTAACCACCCCCCAGTATCCCCCCCATATCCCCAGTATCCACCCCTCAGCTCCCCCAGTATCCCCAGTATCCACCCCCCAGATTGCTTCACCAGTTCCCCCAGTATCCACCCACCAGCTCCCCCAGTATCCATCCCCAAGCTCCCATAGTATTCCCAGTATCCACCCCCCAGCATCCCCAGTATCCCCAGTATCCACTCCCAGCTCTCCCATTATCCACCCTCCAGTATCCCCAGCATCCACCCCCCAGTTCCCCCAGTGTCCCCACTATGCATCCCCCAGTATCCTCCCCAGCTTCCCCAGTATCCACCCTCACAGTTGCTCCAGTATTGCCAGTATCCACCCCCAGTTCCCCAGTAATCCCAGTATCCTCCCCAGCTCCCCCAGTATCCATCCCCTGTATCCCCAGTATCCTCCCCAGTTCCCCCAGTGACCCAGTATCCTCCCCAGCTCCCCCAGTATCCATCCCCTGTATCCCCAGTATCCTCCCCAGTTCCCCCAGTGACCCAGTATCCGCTTCCCCAGCTCCCCCAGTAGCCAACCCCCAAATTGCTTCACTGGTTCCCCCAGAGCCACATCCCCCCAGGCCTGGGGGGGACCCCAAAACCAGTAACCCCCAGTGGCCACCCACCCAGTATCCCCAGTAGCCACCCCTCAGCTCACCCAGTGTCCCCACTATCCACTTCTCCAGCTCCCCCAGTATCCCCAGTATGCATCCCCTAGCTCCCCAGTAGCCACCCCCCAGTATCCACCACCAGCTCCCCCATTATCCACCCTCCAGTATCCCCAGTGTCCCCAGTATCTACTTCCCCAGCTCCCCCAGTATCACCCTGTCAGCTCCCCCAGTAGCCCCAGTATCCACCCCTAGTTTCCCAGTAATCCTAGTATTCCCCACCAGTTCCTTCAGTATCCATCCCCTGTATCCCCAGTATCCTCCCCAGCACCCCCAGTGTCCCCAGTATCAACCCCACAGCTCCCCCACTATCCCCAGTATCCACCCCCCAGCTCCCCTAGTACCGCCAGTATCCATTCCCAGTAACCCCAGTATCCACCCCCCAGCTCCCCAGTGTCCCCAGTACCCACCACCTGCTCCCCCATTATCCACACTCCAGTATCCCCAGTGTCCCCAGTATCCACTTCCCCAGCTTCCCCAGTATTCCCAGTATCCACCCCCAGTTCCCCAGTAATC